>OZ020247.1:25360236-25443666 GCA_963971285.1 Astropecten irregularis | reverse complement strand
ATAATAATTTAAGCATTTGTTTTTATCACTTTGTCTTTAAATTTGTACTAAAATGTTTAAGGAAATTATATCAGTCACTCTTCAAATGAAAACGATATAAGTCTACAATTTGGACGGGAGAGGTTAGATGCCTACACTGTTCGTTTGAACTATTACAAAGTTCATGACTTGTGTTTCTGAAGATCTTGCTGTAAAATCGTGGTTTCTATCTTTGTATATTAGATTAACCTATGATATTTGCTTTGATTAAGTAATGCAAGTTGCTATGGTGTAATTTTCTAGCAGTTTAAGCGTGTTTCAGACATCGTATCTGTTTGGGCCACTGCGGTCAAAACACCTCTCTCCCCTGCGTGTGAAGTTGCAAGGAGATCAGGAGAGTATTTTGCCCTGAAAATGTTTGTGAAAAGTGAGCGAGAACTTCGGTGATCCTATATAGCGGTTGCTTCGTATACATCCGAATAATAGGCTTTATCTAGATTTACAAGTCCTGAACGTTGGTCGCAGGAAATTAAAGGATATTCGAGCCAGCAGTATCCCGCCGACCGAGGGCCTCTTAGATTTGTTTGTGTAATGTCAAAGGGGCAGAGCGGGTTTCTGGTCGGGTCTAGCCCCCGTGGGAGACCGTTATTAGGACGGGGAGGCCTCGGCGAGGACCGGTCGGAGCACACGGGGCTAAAAAGTGATGTAACCCAACCGAAGAACGCCGGGCCGTTCAATCAGTGTGAGTTTCACTTAGGAGGTTTGCCTATACCGTTTCTTACTCTGTTCGTTTTATAGTCCGTGTAGTCAGAGCTGTGTGACTTGTATCGTCTTTCTGATTGGACTAGTAACGACCGAGAAAACTTGAGCCGCGCTAGAAAGGCTGAAATCTCATTTACTCTCGCAAAGAAACGAGAACGGAGCATGACATCCACGCAGTGGGCGTGAGTGCACTGTACAAAGTTTATTTAGTGTACCGTTTTATACCGTCTATTTTTTCGGTTTTTTTTTTTTCAATTTGAAAGAAAATAACATATGTGAAGGGATGTGGGGGTGAGTCATGTGTATGATGATGTGGTTCAATGCTACGCTATCTTAGTTGCCATTCGTTTTCATGGCTGTAAAAAAATTCACCAAGATGTTGTGTCTTTGCATAATAACCATGACGTAATACCTGCATGCCGACTTTTAAATTGACAACGCTAAGGGGAATGTAAAGTTCGGGACCCCTCTGTTTTTATCATATTTTGTACAAAGGTTGTCAACCTACAAAAGTGTCAAACCTCAGTTAATGCTTTGTCATTAATACTAATTTTGAGAGATTTCAGATCAATAAATGCCACAAAAAATGCGACTTTTACCTGATTTCCAGACATTGACACACCGGAACGACCGTCAATAGTTCAGTTGCCGCATCCTGGGCATGCGCATTTTGATTCCATTGCACATGCTCTCTGTAATACTCCTACTCCCCTCTAATACAAATTGACCAATCAGAGATCGGCTTCTTGATGGGACTTTCAGTAACCAATCAGCAACATTCTAACAAACCAGTTGGAGCACTGTTGCCATGTTTATTTATCAGTGAATGGGTTGTATCACAGTGGTTGTTTTCACCCTATACATTTTCTTCTTAATCAAGGATTAATTTTCCACAAAATTAATCCTCAGTTTAGTTATTCATAATGACAGATCTAGTTATAGTTATAGGTATAAGTTTGTATGAAGTTTAACATTAAGTTTTCTATGATAGGGTTGGGGGTCCCCAACTTTAAAATCCCCCAAATAAGCCCAGTTGTAGAGATTACGAGGGATCGCACAATTTATGTCCTACTCTTGGTAATTAGCTAATTACTCTTGGGCATAGCTTGTCCAACCTGGTTTATTTTTCAAATTTGGGTTATTTTTAGCACCCATGGAAACATCACCGTGGTAACTTCGACATGATGCACAAATCGCTGTTGGTACAATTAGTTTTGTTATTATTTTTAAGAAAGATTTGGCTTTGCATGGTGGCAATTGGTATGTGGAAGAATTGTTCGTACTTTCGCATTTCTATTTCGTTCGCACTTCTCGTAAGGTCTCTACGTTTCGAGTTTCGACTAGCCAGCACTTGTCATCATTAGGAGACTTAGAGCAGGCTAGTCGAAACGTTGAGACCTTACGAGAAGTGCAAACGAAATAGAAGTGCGAAAGTACGACAAATTCTTTCATGGTGTTGCCGCAAACCGATCCACATAATTATTTTTATCAAAGGTTTGATTTACGAAAACTTTTTTTTTTTTTTTGAAGACTTGCACTTTTTTATTTAGAGCTTCCGTGATAACAAATTGTGTCGTATTCACTCGAAAAATCCCTAGAAGTCTTTTGGGGACTAGCACTAAATTATGACAAAACAATCCACGTAACTTTCATGTGTCACCAATAGTGATTGTGATATTAAACAGTAAAAAAGCCACAGAAAGATATTCACAACAGTGCATTGAAACGAGTCTACTTTTCTTCTTGTCTCATGAGGGCGCTCTGAGGTCACAACACCTGTAAATCCAAAATGGCGGGGCAATTTGACGCGACAAATCAGCGTATAAAACTCGATTCGGATGAGTCGGACAGCGAACTGGACAGCGGCCCCTGCGGTACACCGGTGGGGGAAAGCCTTCTAGGAAGGGGCAGGAAGGGCGGCGAACGTAACTGGACAATTGAGGAGACAATAACCCTCCTGGAAGTCTACCAGTTACCGGAAATCCAGGAACGGCTAGAGCGGGCCAAGAACTTACATAATGCGGCAGTGTTCCGGAGCATTGCTAAGGTGGCTCGCTTGCGGCACGGACCCGAATTCAAATGGTCTGGCCCGTGTTGCAAGGTGCGCTTCAAGTATCTCCTGAAGAAATACAGATATGCCAAACGACAGAGAATGCTGCATGGATTGGTAGTCACTTCACCATTTTTCGATGAGATGGAGCAGATTATGGAAGGTGAGATTCACATATTTTTGAAATTATTATTTACTAAATCAAGTGTTTACTATTAATTTTAAACGAATTTATTACTTCAGCAAGGCCCCTATATAGGCATGGAGAAATGCCTATTTATCCATGGTAAAGGTTAGAATTCTAAAATTGTTTGGAATAATTGCCACTCATTACCGTGAATTGGAATGTTCAATGAATTACTAAGTGAGTCTGGAAGGATTTTATATCCCTTTTCTCACGTTAACCCCCTATAATTATAATCGTCCGAAAAAAATCTTTTCAGAAAATTAAATAAGAGAAAAAATTATACGTTTTCGGTAAATTTACAGGTGATTTTGTTTTTTGTGATTGTTTTTGTTTTTTATTAATTTGCGTGCCCTTTCCTGCCAGTTGATTTTAAAATACGGATTTCAAGAAATATAGTTTACGCCCTCAAGAGACATTAATATTTTATGTTGTTCAGGCTGGCCATAATTTTTTTGTTTTCTTTTGCCAATTTTTCGTCTTCATTTTCAGTTCTTGTTGTGTTTTTTTTATGGGATTTAAATTTGTGTGGGTTTTTTTGCCAGCGTTGTATTTTTATCTGCTGTGCATGCTCAGATAAAAAAAAAAAAAATTTAGTTTTTTTAAGGTACATGTTGCTATTGTTTTATGTCCATTTTGATTTTGCTCATTGCAATAATGATCGGTTAGATTTCGCCATCTAGAAATATCACTCAAATGGACTTATTTTGCTTATTTATCCCCATTATTCAGCATGCATTGTGCTGTAGCCATTCGCTGTTGTCCCTTGCTTTGAATCAGTGTCCACGGAGTTTTCCTTTCCCCGTTTTCGTTAAGGTCTGAACAACTGATTCTTTTTCTGTGCTAGTATAAGCAAACACTTCCGGGACATGTCCTGTACTACGATAGAGGACAAGATGATAATTAATAATTATAGGAACAACAATGAAACATTTCTTGTCCTATAGAAAGGACTTCTCTTTAGAAGTTGTCCTCGAATGTACAAAATAATTAAGGACAATATTAAATACTTAGTATAAGCCTTGTCCACGGACAGTATGTGAAACACGGATGACTGTTCGGCACAGTGTGTTTTTTCTCTTGTAATTTAAAGTTAACATTCGTGGAGTGCGTTGATGTTTGATTCATAATGTACAGTTATTTTCACGCTCGCGTGTTCGTTGCATTCAGTGGAGCTTTAAAAGTTGTGGCTTTCCTGATTAATCCCCTATAGGCTAACTAGATTGTGAATCTGTGCAGTTTTCACGAAGCACTATGGCTTAATTTAAGTGTGAATTATATCCTAATCCTAAGTGTGATGTCACAATATAAACCACTATGGTGTTACTGACAAATCATTTTAAACGTAGTATCATACTTCGGTAGGAAACCAAAACAGAATTGTTCACAGATTTGCCTATAACTTACAGGGTATGAAGGTGGTGCTGGTAGAAATATACCGTTAAAATTGTTCGGCCTGAAGTGTTGTATCAATCAAGAAATTAGTCAAATCAACGGCCGAAAATATTTTTGATCTTTAAAAGATCACAAATAACGGTGAAAAGAAATTCGTGAGCGTTTTTCACTGTTGGCATCGCATGGGACTGGCAATTTCACAGATGACTTTTACTGTATCTTCCTTGATATTTTTGCCCATGAATCCGCATTTCTTTAACAAAAGCCAAAGTACTATGATTATTACTTTTAAGATTAATCCTAGTGTTTGGTGAAATCCAGTCAAGGGGCCTTTCCAGCTCAGGCTCCATTTCGTAAATTCATTTTAAAATAACAGGTTTCAAAATAGTGGCTTTTTTTGCTGCGGTTCGGGAAGTAGATTCTCTGGTTTGAAAAGGAAAACAGAGCTTCAGCTTCAATGAAAAACCACAACCTATATTTTCAGCACATGGATTGTACACATTATGAGGGGTGCATAACTGTGCATTTCCGTAAGATTGTAATGCGGGTTTAAAACAACCAGCTGCTATACCTTTAAGCTTGCTCACCGTAAGGCCTGGCTTGTGTTCCATCTTATGCTCCCTGAGTATTTGAACACGCAGCGAAAGGCTGCGGTGACGAGGCGACAAGCTATTTAACCGAACATTAAGAGAACAGCACTGTGTGTGCACAGACTGTTAAGACGCAAGTCCATGAAGCTTAGGCGCAGACAGTCTACAACTAGAGGGGTTGAGTGGATGATATTTCTGGCCAAGAGGAAACTCATCCTGGCGTGTACTTGTTTCCTGGCTGGTTTCCATATCAACGGGATGCCTTCGCCACTAGGCAAGGATGACGTCACCAGGGGTTTGCTTGTTGATAAACATGAACATTAATGCATCACACTGTTTGATGAGAGCGCGCCTGGCGGTCCTTGATGCCCATGTCCCGTTGCACCCCGACGGCCTGGCCACGCTAGTCTGCGCTGCATCCTTCATTTTTTCTGCATCTCTGCGTTTTGAATTACCTCAGTGACTTGCACTTGAATGATAATAATGGAAGCCTGGACGCCGACAGTGAGAATTATTGACAAAACTCACTGTATAGTAGTACGTACGATTCCCCCCTTTCTGAAAACACTGGTCAAGCGGTATGATACTATATGTACTGGCTCGGATCGGCCTCCTCATCCCAAGCTTGCTTAAAATAGAGGACTCCTCCATGCTTATAGAATCCCACTGCCTCGGGCATAGACTGATGACTTCTCTGATGTTGTGACAGAGCTTACCTACCCGATCGACCAAGGAAAGCCGATTTATATTACTACGTGTAGGCCTAAACCGCCTCGCCTGTCCGAGGTAGGCCCTTATCTTGCCGTGCGCCAATGTCTTCATCAGGGAGGAGGGGGCTCAACATTTGGGGCCAGTATTGTCTTCTATGTTTCCTGTTTTCATGTCAGGAAACTGTTTAGCGCACAGCTTGTCTGTGATCAACACTTCGGTAATCTTTCACAAATCCTGGAAAATTGCAGTTTGCGTTTTGAAGGCCGTTCTCAGTCGTAATAAAGTCTGCCAATGCAAGGACAACAGACTGACGCCTTTTACATAAAATACCATTGCTGTGCTTATCTTCCCACGCAATTGCCGCTGATATGCAAGAAAGCTGCGCAGTTTGAGGTAGACAGACCGCACATAATACATGAATCGATCCAATTGAAAGAGAGGAATCGATATGAAGCTATCATGACTGTGTTGTATTATTATGAATGCCTATACTATAACCTTGACCATGACGGTTGACGTAATACAAGCTTCGCATATGCCTATAATACACATGATCAAGTCAAACCCTTGACGTAATATATACACCGGTATTCAAGTTGAGAGAGAAGACAAACTGAAACAGCTTGGTCGCCACATGTCTTTTTGAAAAGCGATACGTTTTATCCGTCCAAGCTATGCCAGCCTTTATAATGATCACCGCGTACCGATTTGTTGTCTTTGGATGATTCTAGTCTCTTTTTACAATGATAGTGACCTACAAATTGTTTATCAAACCATAGAGCTGGAAACATTATTACTAAGAACATACATTTCCTAAAACGTATACCTTTTGCAGCAGGAATGTAAATGAATAATCATCGTACGTTTTTGTAACAGATTTAGGTCATAAAGGTACGTACAGTATACACGATTGGTAACATACCCAAACAGAAATAATCACAAATGTACGTATAACTTTTAGGATATGAAGATGGTGCTGGTTCAAATAATGCGTTAAAATGTTTCCACCTGGAATGATGTATTATCCAACAGTTTTGAAATTTCCACAGGTTTATAATTTCATGTACATGCTGGATCAGATCGACAATTTACAAAGTGTGAGTGCTGTTCTGTGACCTTTACCAATCATTATACCTTTAAGTATCGGATTCGTCTGTGATGGTATGTCTTTGCAAATGAAAGACACATGGAAAAATGTACTTGCGGTTGCATACCTGGCAATAATGCGACGTATAAGTTCCTTACCTAGCGAGACAGTGACTATATTAAATGCTGCACCTCGCGCCTTGAAACAAGAATTGACCAGAATTATTTATCGCTATACACCTTATTCATGGTGCATCCATCTTGTTACCTTCCTTATATACCAATTACAAAAGATAACATCAATTCTACAAAGAACACGTGTACCAGACTACTTGTAATTCAAGCCTTGTAATTCAAGCCACTAGTTCCAGTGTAGGATGAATGCACCTTGAATGAGGCCTAAAGCAAGCGGGACGACAGGTGTTTAACCACCCATGACCTTAACGAGTCCGCCCCTAGACCCAGTTGCCAAACCCCATAGGATGATGTCGCCTATATACAAATAATCCATAAGGGCTCCTCTGTGCAAAATTGGCTCAGCAAAATGAACTGGTTCGATATCAATTCATTCATTATTGCCGGTCGTTCGATTCGAATTTTCCCCCGTATCAGGTTTCAGGAGGGCACAATTAACGCTGGCGTGTTTCCCCATCTCAATTAATTGCCTCATTGAGACAGCTGTCACTTCGGTCCTTTAATTTCACACGCGCACGCCATGTCGTCATTCTCATACCTTTTTTCTTACCTGCATGCATCTCCCTAGTGTACAGTTATCGCGTGTGCCTGTTGAGAGAGCTAAGCGCCGAGTCACCTGCGGAGGCAGACACGGCTTCACCAGCAGCCAATCAGGGGCCTTGACGGTATATCACTCCGCCCACCCACGACACGTAGTCGTAACTCGTAATACGTGCGCGCTTTATGATATCACATCCACACGTAGGCCCTACACACCGCAGCGAGGAAAAATATCGTGAGGCATTCTTCTTCCACAAGAAAAAAGGCATCATTTTATTGTGTCCGGGGTGTCTGACGTAGAACGCACGTATATACGTTATTGCACTGAGGAACATAGCTCATCGTTTGGACGGTTTCCGCTCAATATTAGCATGGATACAAACCTTACTTGCATCATAAGTGAGATGTTTGGTGCTCCTGCCGTAATTTGTGCAAATTCCACAAGACAGGCTTGTCTCCTTTGCAGGGACCGCTGTTTTGGTAGCGGAACGGTAGTATAACGCCGTGTGAGACGGGAAATTCGGTGGACGCTGCCGGCGGTGTTATCAACGGAGCTGTTTTATCCCTTACGCGCCGTGTGGGCGAGGGTGATCCGAGGCTGATGTCACGCCGATTGGAGACGGGGACCACGAGCGAACGCTTACCAGGTCTTTTTTCACCCTCGGAGACCTCGCCTGACGAGAGAGTGGCATTGCTCAGTGTGTCAACGGCTGATGAACAGCGACTATAGACTGGAGCCAAAGACGCTCCCGGTAAACAAGAGGCGACCCAAAATAACTTGCATCAGGAGGTGAAAACGGTGGATTGCCCTAAATCCACGTCTGTTCATCAAGAGTGACCTCCATACTAAAACGTCTCTTGTTAAGATGTCTTGAACACTTGTTAACATACAGGCGACAAACTGGAGATGATATTTTACTCGGCCTGTTTTCCATTCCACGAAAAAAAAACCATCGGAAGCAGTCTAGTGACGCACTAGATCTGTTCTGCATCTCTTCGTAAATACGACTTCCAAATGGTTGGAACATATAAATTACTGCTGGTTTTCTTGATGCTGAACCACAGAAGTGCACGTCCACAAACCTTTGGCCGTTATTTACGCTTGTACTTCCGTCGACACTACTCCTTAAAAGTCTCCAACCACTTCCCCTCAACTCCCACAGTATAATTTGGAGATTTGTTCGAAGTCACTTTGCAAGAATTAACGAGATCGGTGATCATATCCTCGCGAGCTCTGTGGATATTTTCCTCGTCGTACGTGCAGTTATTGAACACAATACGTCCGGTGCTTAACCGCGGCCACGACTATTCATCAAGTTGAATTTCCTCCGACTTCAATATCCTAACGACTGTGACGCCAGATTAATTAGGCTAGCCATCATTTTCGCTGATTAAATTTTCTCGCTAAACAGAAAAGCGTCATTACGGGGTTGGAATAAAAAGCCCTTCTGTTTCTGACAGCCAGTGGATGTGAATTAAAGCGGTGACACTGGTCGACGATCTGAACTTGGAACGCTCATTAACGGCGATTCAGTGACAGGCCCTAAGCGCTAATTGAAAACTGGAGAAGTGTATAAAAAAGCACTCTCGGTGCCTTCACGATAGTCAACTCTCGTTTCCACAACTTCATCAGCATTATCCTTTTCGCCGAACGTGACTTGTTAGACGCATTGCATGGAGAGCTTATAAAACGCCGCGGACTCTAGTTAATGCTCGCAGATACCAGCAACATTTTATCTGTGTAGCTAGTCCCCGTGTAGTGTCAACAGGACTCTGTTTTTGTGCAGTCGGCATAACACAAGTGCACTCCATTGAGCTATGACTTAAAGAGTGTTCAATGCAATTTCAAATTTGGATCTGCGGCCCTGAACGTCAACTTGCCGGCTGATTTTATGGTTCGTTATCGTTAGTCATTTAACTTTTCCCGTTGAGCTCTTTACATAAAATTTGATGTTGTGAAATTAACAAGGGAAGTCGCTGCACTATTGTTCAAACGTACGTCATTGTTCTGAAGTGTTCACCGTATCGTTGGCAAGTATGAATGATGCCGGTGGTACGAGCACCTACTGCACTGGAGATCAGACGGGACTGTGTTTCGCATCTTTAGGGGCAGCCAGCGAGCGAGGCGGTGGTGGTGGTGGTGGCGGTGGTGGCAGTATACTCGGAAGCCAACGGCACAGCTTCAGCGGTCTACGAGAGACCGCCTTGACCCACTCTATGAGTGCCGTGTTGCTCGGGACGCTGGCTCTCTTCGTAGCCCTCGCTTCCGTGTTTGGTCGGTGGATCAGACGGCTGGTGTCGCTCACGCCCAAGACGCTGGTTCCGCCCAAACTGTATCACCGGGATTCGCCTCTGTCGCAGTATTTGTCGAACTGTTCTGCACTGACCACGCCATACTGCCCGACAGTTTGGGCCAGCAATGCCCACGTTCAAAGCCTTCTCTTGCCCTTGTTGCCTCAGAAATGGGTGTGCTTCAGCCGGGATTATTTACAAATGGACGACGGCGGACTGGTAGCCGTGGACGTCGCCAGACCAGCCGGCTGGACGCTGTACAAGAACAGTCCCATCCTGATCATCGTGCCGGATCTGCACACCGACTGCAGGAGCGTGTCGGACCTGTCCTGGATGGCCATGCAGAGAGGCTACAGGGTCATGGTCTTCAACCGCCGTGGACACGGGGGCATCCCTCTCACCACGCCGAAGCTACAGAGCTACGGGGACGCGTCGGACTTACGTGAAACCGTCTCGTACATCCACCAGGGTTACCCGGACGCTAAGCTGACCGCCGTGGGAGTTGGCTCGGGCGGGGGCCTCCTGATCGGGTACCTCGGGGAGTACGGGTCATCGACGGACCTCGCTGCGGCGGTGTGCATCTCACCGAGTTACGACTGTCAGGAGCTGTATGACTCGCACAAGATGGCGCAGCCTTACCACTGGTTGGCCTTACAGCGTGCCAAGCTGTTCCTTCGACGGCACGTGGGCAATCTCTCCCAAGTCATCGACCCCGTGGCCGCCTTCGGTTCCTCATCGCTGGCCCGCCTTGAGGAGACCGTCTTCGCCAAAATGCACAAGGCACAGACCACGGAGGACTACTGGGAAGCCAACAACCCTCTTCGGGAGGCCGACGAGATCTCGGCCCCGCTTCTCTGCCTGAGCAGCAAGGACGACCCGGTCCACCCCAGTGACCTTATACCTTATGACCTCTTCACCACGTTACCTGACGTCATGCTGGCGACCACCACACGCGGGGGATACTGTGGATTCTACGAGGGAATACGCCCTCAGTCGTGGGCACACCGGGTAGCAGTGGACTACATAGACACCGTACTCAAATACACCGTCTCTGTCACTTCTACTGGAATAACCACTAATTCGAATTCCAAAGCGATTCGATCTTAACTAAAATAGGATCATTACTTGTGTTTGACCAGTGGATTTGTAAACAGATGATAATTACTACAGATCAATATTTCTTCTGTCATAAAGCGCCCTCTACGTCACTTCAGTCAATTCTCATAATAGAGGACACGGAGTAATCGTTATAAATTGCCAAAGATATCATTATCATGTATAGTACTATAACAAGCACGGGCCTGAACTTCGTTGAGAATTGAACCTTCGTCTTGAACTAGGTTATCAACTTATCATTTGTTGCAATAATGACCATTGAAGATATTCTTTGTTGAAGTCTGTACGGGATGTGACAGAATGAACTGTTTGTTCACGTTTTAGTACTTTTTGTGGAAAGGTCAGTTCATACTATAGATTGCTATTCATTTCTTTCTGTTCAATGAATAGTGCAGATTCGAATGAGATTTTTTTGAAACATATTTGATAATATTTTATTTTATACTGGGTGTTATAGATTACTATGGGCCGAACAAGATACTGTCACTGCATAGCTCCCAGTAAAGTGTTTCTCGTAACACTCGGTCACTGAGGAAGGTTTGAAAGGCTCAGGATTGATCAGTGTGGACAATTATTACAGACCTATTGAAGTATGTGTAAAGTTGAACACTAAACCTACTTGGATTTGGAACACAATTTGAATTGTCCGCCTACATTACAGCACAATGCTGGTCAAACCATGTTTGTTTGTTTCTTCTATGGAAAAAGTGATTGTTTCATTTTTCAGAATTTTTTTTATACAAATGTCTTTTTATATAATTTTGGTGGTTGTTTACAAATTTGTTCTGAAAAAAAAATAGTTTTAAGAATAATGCTCTGATCAAAACACTTACCCACGATAAATAGAACAATTTTGAAATGTTTGAGCTTGTCGATCATAATGTTAAACCTCGAACAAAAGACATGTACATGTATAGTGCAAGATTAACAGGGGAAGTGGATATCAAAATAATGTACACGTCATTGGGTTATTTCCCCGTGACGGAAGCAGCTGTGTTTAAAGGTAATGTACTATCATACTTTGGTAGCATACCGAAACAGAAAAATAAAATCTTCACAGGTTTACCTATAACTTACAGGATATAAAGATGGTGATGGTACAAACATACCGTTCAAGTTCTTTTGCCTGGAAACCCGTATTTATCCAGAAAAGAGTAATACCAATTGACCAAAAACAATGTTGATATGGCGGAAGATCAAAAAGTAATGTAAAGAGATATTAAATAGTGTGGCCGTTTTTCACTATTTTCTCAAAAAGTGGGCACCGTATGGGACTGGGAATTACACAGATGACGTGTACTGTATCTTTATTGAATTTTGTGCCCATGAATCTGCGTTTCTTTTACATTGAAAACTAAAGTATGTTATTACCTTTAAAATGGCAACATTTTTTCATCATTGTTGGGAGTCATATTATCCAGTAAATAATAATAAGGAACGATATAACCATCAAAATGTTGTCCGTACAGGTCAGAAATCGTTATCAATTCAATTCGACTGATAGAAAATCTGTTTTTGTGGTCACTGTGTTATCAGATGCATCATACTCGCGGTTTATTCATGATGTGATGTGCATCGTTTCTCGAAGCTCCTGTGAGCATTTTAAGGCGATGCATCATCTTGAAGAAACCTATTAAACACATCCTTTGAAATATATGTCACTTTAATACTGAAAATGCCTATGCATCATGCATTTTGAAGCCAGGACATTTGGGCGTCAATCTTGTCATATTTCTAAATTGCATGGCATTAGTCTTCATGGCAGTTCACTCTCAATGTTATCGCACATTCAATATTAATTGGGCATGCCGTTCGTTTCTCCATGAGCTAAAAGATAGTACAGTATCATATTTTTGTAGTATTATACCGAAAGAGAAATCTTCACAGATTTACATATAACTTACAGGGTATCAAGATGGTGATGGTACAAACATACCGTTAAAATTTTCTTCCTGAAATGCTACACAATACTGTATTTGTCCAGACAAAAGAGAAAAAACCTTGACCAAAATTATTGTTGATCTTTTAAAGATCAACAATAAAAGAGAAAAGACTTAAGAAATACTGTGGGCGTTTTTCACTGTTTTCTCAAAAAGTGGGCATCGTATGGGGGACTGAAATTTTCACTGACAACTGTTACTGTATCTTCCTTGATATTTTTGCCCATGAATCTGTATTTCTTTGACAAAAACCAAAGTATGATACTACCTTTAAGGTAAAACACTGTTTCCGAATCCTTTATGATGACACCGTCAATATAAGCCTTCAATTTTCATGTTCGATTATCAAAATCATGCTGCAAACGTAAAAATGCCTTTTGGGATGTCTTGATTTGTATTTGGAGTGGACTAGCATTTTTTGCTGAAATGACTATACGGCCTAAAGCGCCATTTACAATGCACTGTGGTCTGGTTGAATTGCTCAGAATGTTGGGGTGAAATGAACAATATGATGTACACGTTGATAACTGCTGAACAAACTCCAGATGTCATTAATTTTCAGATATGATATCGAACTGGGAAAATGGATATATGTATTAATATTTAACGAATACATTTTGTGTATCGGTCGTTCCATGAGATGAAAGTGATATACGTGTATCAGGGGCCTATTTCATGGATCTGCTAAGCACAAAAAATTGCTTAGCACAATTGTTTTGCTCAATAAAACAAACCACCATTACCAATTCAATTTGACATCTATGGTCAGCGAACAACAGCCAAATAACAATCGCAAGTGATACACAACATGTGGAAATTCGGTTGTCAGTCCTGTTTTTATTGAGACAGACATTTTATGGTTAGCAAATTTGTGTGCTAACAAGACCGTGAAATTGGGCCCTGATAATATAATTGCCGTGTTACATGGCCCCTCAGCATTTTGCGTTGCTATGTATGTGATATCCCTTCATAACATGTACAAACTCATCACTTAGCAAATCCTACAAAAAAGTGTATAATTGATAAAGAAATACAGGTCGAGTCAAAAAGAAGTTGGCCAGGATTGGTGATGTTATTCAAAACAAACAAATGACCCTCAAAAGTTCAGTGAAACATACGTTTAACAAGCCCTCTCTTCTGCTTATTAGAAGGAAAAAAAGAATGAAGCAAATTGATCATTCCTAAGAGGAGTTATGTCTATTTTAATATAGGTACTCATTTTGCAAGCTGTCCATGGAATACTTGACAAAACAAATGTAAAGTCATCTTTAATACCCTTTGCCACTTACTCATAATGTTGAGATTCAGTCAAGCATTTTAACATTCCCTGGACAGCTTGCAAAATGTACCTTAAAATAGACATCTCTCCTCCTAGGAATGATCAATTTGTTTCCTTCAATAAGCAGGAGAGAGTGAGTGTTTGCTGAACTTTTGAGTGTGATTTGTTTGTCTTGAAAAACATCACCAATCCCGGGTCAACTTGTTTTTGACTCACCCTGTATAAATCTTATTATCCATCATTATCATATACTAACAGTCTGCTCATGTTTACAAACCGCAATTTTGTTTTACCTGCTTCTGGGTAAATATGAAATATTGAGGCAGGGAAGTCGTGTAGTCTTATTTAAAGCCTCATTATCCTTTGTCATCCAATGGAGAAAATTCAGCACCGTGTCATATTTTCCATGGCGACAATCAGATTGAAAAAACAAATTGGTAATGTGGAGATGATTTTTAATAGATTGCGTCGCGTTCTGTATATAAATATCGATATGTCCTTTAATTTAATAATAATTGTATGCCATTCTTAATTTTGATATTAAAAGCTGACTTATGAAACTTCAGTCGGAAAACGTTTGCTTTGTTTTTCGGGGAACTCACTTAATTAATGGGGGGCATAGGTGGCAAGTGCGTTATAGGCACTCGCCTCTCACCAATGTGGCCCGGGTTCGAATCCGGCCTGGGTCATACATGAGTAGAGTTGTGTGTTGGTTCTCTCCTATGCTTCGAGGGTTTTTCTCCAGGTGATCCGGTTTTCCTCCCTCCACAGAAATCAAACACTTTCGATCTCAGGCTGTACTCCGTGATTATGGGTTGATGTGGCTGGCAGCCAAGGGCGCCCATGAAAGCCTGCTATTCGATCACGTTGAAGTCGCATCCTTCGCAATTCAGCACCCCAGCTGCCAGTAAGGATGATTAGCCTCCCAAATTATTATTATAATTTTTATTATTATTATCAATGCATTTGATAAGATGTCATAAACAATTGACTTCAGGATGCCAAAGAAATTGTCCACAGGCATCTTGTGTTTGTCATCTCTGAGAAGAAAACAGGTTTTATCTTTTCTCCTAAGCCAAGGCCAGCCACTTCAATTGACTTTTGTTTACGCGAAGAGGATTCGGTTGCAACATGATTTCCGACTTGGCTTCGCCCGAACGGCAAATTTGATCTTTTGAAGCAGTTATCTTCTTCAAAACGGGGCAAGACATTTTCCCCCAAAAGCCCTTGAGGCATTCCATTTGGTTTGATCTAATCGCCCTGATGATGAAGATTGGAGATATTTACCCGTGAGAGCAGCTGCAGTACTTGGCCCCAATCTTCGGAGATTTAGTTTGTGTTTATTTTATGCCATCTTGGATAAATCCCTGTGTTATGTTCAGAGAGTCATATTTCTTAGCCTTATTCAAACCATCGTGTTTCCTGTTATTAGGTTTAAACACAGAACAATATTGATCAATTGTCATGTTATTTTCCAGAAGAGAACATTCATTCCCATTCCAATTGTCACAATGTATGTCACAAACCAACTTGTGGTAAATTCACTGCAGAATCAGTCTGGCGTTTTTCATAAACAGTTAATGACCACGTGAATTTGTGTATATAATTATGTTCCGTTTTGTGTAAGACTATGTAATTTGGATTGCTGAGACTGAAATGGGCTGATGTTTCTTGTATTCAGATGTTTTTTCTTGACGATGACAATATTCAAGAGGGACATGTCTTTCAGAGAGATTGGTCACATCAGCATTTACACAGAACTGGTCAAACTGCATTGTGGCCCTCGCCAATTCTGTATGAGCTTTTACTCACAGAACTGGTAAAATTGCTTTGTGGCCCTTGCCAATTCTGTATGAGCTTTTACACACAGAACTGGTCAAATTGCTTTGTGGTCCTCGTCTATTCTGTATGAGCTTTCACACAAAGAACTGGTCAAATTGCTTTCTGGTCCTCGCTAATTCTCTATGAGCTTTCACACATAAAACTGGTCAAATTGCTTTGTGGTCCTCGTCTATTCTGTATGAGCTTTCACACACAGAACTGGTCAAATTGTATTTTGGTCATCGCCAATTCTGTATTAGCTTTTACACACAGAACTGCATGGTCAAATTACTTTGTGGTCATCACCAATTCTGTATGAGCTTTCAAACACAAAACTGGTCAAATTGCTTTGTGGTCATCACGCACAGAAATTGTCAAATTGTATTTTGGTCATCGCCATTTCTGTATTAGCTTTTACACACAGAACTGGTAAAATTGCTTTGTGGCCCTCGCCAATTCTGTATTTATCTTTCACACACATAAGTGGTCAAATTGCTTTGTGGTTATCACGCACAGAAATGGTCAAATTACTTTGTGGTCATCACCAATTCTGTATATGAGCTTTCACACAAAGAACTGGTCAAATTGCATTTGTGGCCCTCGCTAATTCTCTATGAGCTTTCACACATAGAACTAGTCAAATTGCTTTGTGGTCCTCGTCTATTCTGTATGAGCTTTCACACATAGAACTGGTCAAATCACCTTTTGGCCCTCGCCAATTCTGTATGAGCTTTTACACACAGAAACGTGGTCAAATTACTTTGTGGTCATCACACACAGAAATTGTCAAATTGTATTTTGGTCATCGCCAATTCTGTATTAGCTTTTACACACAGAAACGGTCGAATTACTTTGTGGTCATCGGCACGTCTGTATGAGCTTTCACACATAAGTGGTCAAATTGCTTCGTGGTCATCACACACAGAAATGGTCTGAAATTTCAGAGAAATTTTGGTCATCGCCAATTCCCAAGGCGTGTTCCATTGTATTGTCAATGAATGAACAAGAGGTTTCTCCTCCCCTTGCCCTGACCTGGCTCTTAGAGACAACACTCGCAAACTCCCAAACACCTCGTTCTACCGTCATCGGACTCCCCTGATATTTATCTTCGGCGTCCAAATCAAATATTTAGCTCTGAATTGATGCAGTTTGAGGGGGATGCAAAATGCAATACGTCAGTTCATGCACTTTTTACCTGGAGGAGTATTATAGTAAAAGCATACGCATTATCAGTACTTTGGTCAGGAACTTTATTAAGTGTTGTTTGTTTTGTTTTGTTTTAGAAAACAATGTATTATTGTTATTACTGCTAAGTAGGGCCAGAAGTCGATTTCACCAAACTCATCGTAACTTACTATCAATCGTAGGACTTGTGAAGCATTGCAGCCCTACGAAGGATACGATGGATATTCTTCGTAACTGGAGCTACGATCGATCGTAGGGCGTCGTGAAATCAACCCTTTGTGGTTTCATGGGCTGGGTGGTTTCTTGAAGAAATATTTCGAGACAGTGCTTGACGCTTCAGTTCTATAACTTCGTCATGAAATCATGAAAAACAAATCATTCAAAATGTGATATTGACTGGCTACTGAATTGTCCATTTTAACTGGGCAGTGAAACGTTCAAATCTCTCGCTAATACTAGTCCAGGGGTCGATTTCACCTTACCCATCGTAACTTACTGTCAGTCCTATGACTTATGATGCATTGCATGCCCACGTAGAAGTCGTAGGATACGATGGATTATCCTTCATGACTCGAGCTATGATCGTAGATGGATTTCACCAAACTCATCGTAACTTTATACTATCAGTATCAATCGTAGGACGTATGATGCATCGCAACCCTTCGTAGGATACAATGGGTTATCTTTCGTAACTCATAATACGATTGATGGTAGGTCTTCATGAAATCGACCCCTGGGCGAATAAACACGTTCGTGGAATATAATTATTGTTATTTCTATAATTATTACGTGGACGTGTGCTCAATAGTGTGGGCTTGTGTTAAATTCTTAGACTTGTACAAACAAAGTCTTTATAGACCTCCACTCTTAGTCATTGTCACGCGGTAATTACGAACCCGTTGACTTTTTAAACTTTTAAATTATTTATTTAATTATATGCTGGTACCTTGCGATAGTTACTGGTACAGTTACATGTATGCAGTCTTGATAATTTACCACAAATCATACATGTTTAAGCCAAACATTTTAAACAGCGACTTTATAGGTAAATGTCAATAATTTTGGAATTCAGAGTTTATTGACCTTTTCTCGTCTTTTTATTTTAACTAAAATGCGGCAATTTCCTTTTGAGGTGCGGTTTCATTACCGTTTTAGCAAGAACTTATCGAGTGCTGTTCTTATACCTTTCATGGAATAAAACATGACTGAATGGTAATTTGATCGTGTGAAAACAACCAGAGGGCGATTGGTGATTCTAGCTTGGCCATAGCGTTGATAAATGCTTTCTGAATCAATATTTCGTCCTTTCATAAAATGTCACGTATATAGCGTGGATTAATATCACAGCGCCAGTGCTACTAACCCCCTTACACGACATCCGATAACAAAAAGCACAATCATCCACTTACTATGGGAAATGTATGTCTCAATGAAAAGCACCATTTGCAACCTAGTAACCATGCATGTGATGTTAAATGCTATTAACCTGTTTTTAGGCTAGCTTTTCCCTTGCATATTACACTCTCTTAAGAGTTTTGTCTTGTGACCCGACTTCAATTTAGCCAAATTATCGCGTTACACTCACTTTAGAGCTTTGTCTGGTGACCTGACTTCATTTTAGCAAAATTAAAGCGTTGAAGCGAATTTGGATTCTAAAGAAGGTCGTTAAATTGAGCCCTGGATCTCTTAGAGCTGCTAAAAGCTAAATTCGCTTGAACACAAAAGGCAGCACTGTAAAATGGATCTGGGCCTATTTTCATGGCTTTGCAGAGGAATTATGTGCGTATGAGATCTTATGCAATGGATCAGGATGGAATTGTCAATTGTTCTCGTGCGTAGTTCCCGTTGTTAAACGTAGTATCATTACAGGGTATAAAGATGGTGGTGGTAGAAACATACCGTTAAAATTCTTCTGCCTGAAATGTTGTATTTAATATCAAGAAAAGAGTAAAGACCAATGACCAAAATTATTTTTTGATCTTTTAAAGAGCAAAACTCAAAGTGAAAAGACTTAAGAAATACTGTAGGCGTTTTTCACTGTTTTCTCCAAAAGTGGGCGCCGTATGGGACTGGAGGTTTCACATATGACTGTTACTGTATCTTCCTTGATATTTTTACCCATGAATCTGTATTTCTTTTTTTTCTCATTTTGCCAAGCACTGGTATAGCTGAAAGGTATCGGTCAATAGTGATTCAATATGATTTCCATATAGTTTGAATCGTTGGCGCCCAAAATAAGACTGAAAGTCGTTTATTTTCTGGTTCTTGTACTGAACACAATCGTATTTTGTTATATGG
Organism: Astropecten irregularis; assembly: GCA_963971285.1. Classification (NCBI taxonomy): domain Eukaryota; kingdom Metazoa; phylum Echinodermata; class Asteroidea; order Paxillosida; family Astropectinidae; genus Astropecten; species Astropecten irregularis. Next base: position 25,424,243 of record OZ020247.1, on the reverse strand, counting down.
CTATATATTACACCAACTGAACCAAGCTTGTTCATTGTATGTGGAGAGTCAGGGAGCCTTTGGCTTAATAAATGTTTCCTGCATGAAGTGGTTTTATGGCATCTATTTGTGCCATCTCGTCTCACCTCAGTGTGGCATTCAGACTAAACATCCTTCACTTATAGATGAAGTTTACGGCAGTTTTTTATGGATACAGTCAGCGAGGTTTATTGGTTTTCATGGGCATGTCTGTTACGGCCTAATATTCTCGTATATATTCCTCCGCGGTCGCGTCAACAGATCGTTCGTCGCGCTCTTTCCTCGTTCACCCTCGCCTCGGTGTTGCCACGATATTCCAATAAAAAACAATTGATTGAGCTTCTGTCTGACCCCTAATCGATGTCAAAATGGGTTGGTCTTTTGTTTTTGTTGCTAGGCGACGTGTTGTCCAGCCAATAAGGATCGATCATAACCAGGTCCCTCTGCCTTTAAGAGGCCCTGCTTCTTGGTATGGTTAATTTTTTACCAGGGGTCGAAAATGATATGGATTTTTTGGTCTGTATCAAGTAAAGTCATCTTGTAAAGATATAATGATATCTATATATACTATACAGATTTAACCTATGGTGAGTGAATGACATGCATTGGCTTGGTTTTGTCAGAATAAGCTAAGCAGTAATATACGCACGGATGTATGAAGGTGTTAAGGCTGTGGACTAGCTATAGTCTGGCGTGTTGAACTGGTCAATGGTCGTGTTGTGGTCAATGTACAGATTGTGGGTTCGAATCCAGCCATGTGGGTTAGTGGTGCTTGAGTCTTTGGGCAAGGTGCTTTGCTCCTCTTCACCCAGGAGTAAATTTGTACCTGTGAGGGTAGAGATGGCTTTGTGGTTTGATTAGCCTCTGTGCACTGAATACGGTAGTACGTGGATGTATACTCCCCAGGGAGTTGAGATGGTTTCAGGAATAATATAAATTATGTCCCGATGAACAGGGATGATAATAATAAATTTGTAATGCGCAGTAGAATATTCATATAGTAGCTGCGCAATATAAATGTCCGATATTATTATTCTTTTGAGACGTTATGTTGTATGTATCGCTAATGGAAAACAACAATTTGCTTTTACAATAGACCCTATTGTGAACATAGTTGGTACCGGGCTTTGCTTAAATCATATAATATGGAGTGCTATATCATGTCCCCTGCGACCAGTCACCTATTTTCATACACATTCTGCTGGTGCAAATGGAATAATATTGTAAATGGAGAAAGCTTTATATAATTTGGGAGGCTAATCATCCTTACTGGCAGCTGGGGTGCTGAATTGCGAAGGATGCGACTTCAACGTGATCGAGTAGCAGGCTTTCATGGGCGCCCTTGGCTGCCAGCCACATCAACCCATGATCACGGAGTACAGCCTGAGATCGAAAGTGTTTGAATTTTGTGGAGGGAGGAAAACCGGATGGAGAAAAACCCTCGTAGCATAGGAGAGAACCAACGCACAACTCTACTCACATATGACCTGGGCCGGATTCGAACCCGGGACACATTGGTGAGAGGCGAGTACCTAACGCACTTGCCACCCATGCCACCCAAAGTGAAAAATAAAGAGAGAACTAATATGCGAAATATTTTGTGCTATAGGGGAATGCCTGACTATAATAAGGCATTGGCAACGGTTATCATTGTTCCTGATGGTCTCCTGATGAGGACTAGAGCAGGCTAGTCGAAACGTTGAGACCTTAATACGAGAAGTGCGAAAGTACGAACGATTCTTACATGTTGTTTCGGCAAACCATACGTTATCATTGTTATTGTTAATATTAATGCACGGTTAAAAAAAACATTGTAAGATTGGAAATCGCTCTTGTCGTCATGCCAGTTTGTCAACCAGTTCCGAGCTCAAGACACACAGGGCAATTCACCATGCAAAAAGTTCCAGGTGAATCCCCATGTTTCACAAAAATACGTCCTACCACAATTTAAGAGGGCTTCTTTCTGGTGTATCTGTAGATAGTTAGATTTTACACTATAGAGAGCCAATTTGTCAAAGATATTAAAGAGGATGATCAACACTCAACAAACCTCGCCTTATTAGAACTCTAAATCCTGAAATTACTTGACATGAGAAAACAAATATTTATCTCACACTGAACACATAAAAGAGTGTTTTCGTGACGTTTCTTTAAATGAAAAGGCTCCCATATCTTACGTCACGAAACAGATTTGTCTGCTGCCCCCATTGACGAAATTCAGAGAATCTAATTTTTTTTGGAGCTTGCGGGTTGACCATGTTGAGAAAAAACTAATCAAAAAAGACTATCTTTCTGTGTTCAGTGGGAGATAATTTTTTTTTTCTCATGTCAAGTAATTTAAGGATTATTGTTCTAACAAATTAAGCGAGGTTTGTTGAGTGTTGAACATCCTCTTTAAGACAGCACCAAGTGTTGTATTCGTACATCATTACAAATTTGTGGGAGAAACATGTGGTTGGTGATCCTTGAAGAAGAAAATAACATTCACCTTTTCGATTTTCACATCATTTTATCCGTACAGCGAAGACACTTCCGTAAAAGTGTCCTTTGCGCTACCCGAAGGTTATTTTTTTCACGTTATGGGTGCTGTACAGTTGGATGCCTCCAACTTGCATGTATGTAATGGTTCGTCTCACAGGACGTGACATTTCACCATACAGACGCGCCAGACACATCGCGTGTTAAATTGCCAAACACTTCATGTTTGAACGCTCTCAAGCGTGTTTCACATTAAAGTGCTCACAAAGCCAGGCCACACAAAGGCGGACAAAAGGGTAAAAATGCTGTAGAGCGTTCTTACACTTCATTTATCATTTTCATTAATATTTGTCATATTCATGATTATATTGGTCGTAATTACTGTATTTGTATCCAATCAACCGTAAAATACTAAATGAAAGCATTAATAATGTACAATGATGGGACGGGGACGACAAAAGCAAATGGACACTAGACCGTTTAATTATGTTACTCTCCATTCGAAGAAAACAACAATTCAAATATATATTAAAATGTACTGTGTGGATGTGCCCAACAAAGAAAACAATTTGAAAAGATAATAACAAAGTAGGACATTTGTTACTGCTTGATATCTACAATGGAAATGAATCGTATTTATTATACATAATAATTACAACGAATAGTTTTTATATCTAGCGGAAATTTTGAATTTAAGATATGACTTACAAAATATGAATAGATAAGTAAATAAACGAATATTAAGAACCCTATTAAAACAAAACACTCGTACAAGAATTTACTTCCATATAACATATACTTTATTCTAAAAGCAACATTTATTCACTTCATAAACGAAATGAAAGAGTATCTATTAGTTAAACGGAAAGTATTATTGTGCATGTAATGAAGTTAAGGATTGGAACGTCAGGCCCTCCTAACGCCAATCATTTTGTCTTATATTTCAGGTCATTATTTTGGGTGATGAGCAGTTTGCAGCAGTTTATTCGTAGGACTGTTTTAATTAATGTGTAATATGTATAGGACTACTCAAGGTTTCGGTTAAACAAGTATGGCAGAGACAGGGAGAAAATCAAGGTATGGTTTACACTAGCTGCGGGTATAAAATCTTTATTGAATCGAGAAGTGTGTGTTGATTGCTTTGCTATTTTGCTGATCCATATTTTGGGATGAGTTACAAGTCTGGTTTGAAGCCTAAGTTGGTAATACCCAGGGGCAAATTTTATAGAGCTGCTTAAGCACCAAAAAACCTTGGTAAATAAAATCAGTATGCGAGCCAAAACTCCTTGTGAATGTTAATATGCTCAGCAAACAATGGCCGAATACAAGTCAAAAGTAGTAAATATCACACCAAACTTTGGTTGGTAATCTTGTTTGATCAAGGAAGACTTTTCATGCTAAATCAAATGTTGTGCTTAAGCAGCTCTATGATGAAGTTGGCCCCAGACATGTAACCTTTAAGATGTTATTGAACAAGCGTCGTGCACCTTATTACTTATTCCATCATTTCATAGGAAGGAGACAATCTTCCCCCCACCCACCCACCTTCCCACTCTTAGTCTCCTGGTTATGCCATCCTATAGTGATACCCATGATCCCCGACCGTCTTGAGGACGTTCACTCCAGTCTGTATCTAACGGCAATTATAATCATTAGCCTGCTGGACCGGCTTCATTTATTCAGAATTTATACATGACAGAGCAGATGCAATCAGGTACCGAGAAGCAGGCTAGGAGCCTAGGATGGCTATAGCTTGCTGGAAGGTAATGGAAAGCAGCGAGGTAGAGGACTGCCTAGTCGAGCACATGCCAATTGACAGTATTGGATTCTCCGACTGCAATAAATCAGTTGAGGAGGTTGAGAGCAGGAACCAGGTGAGGCGACCATAATGTGGTTAACTTGCAGACGGAGCAATTGCGCGAGGGGGGACCCTTTCGCCTTCAGCTCGTCTTGACTACATTCTCATCGATCTGTACCGTGCTCCCTCCTCTACATCATAGCACAGCACAGCAGCACAATGGCTCAGAGATACTTGATACGAATGCCTTGCCCTTCATATGCACAGTCCCGCACACAAAATAAGACGAATCCACTGAATCGCTTCATCATTTCTTCTACATCGTCTTTCTAGCCATCCACGAAATTAGAAATTAGCTTCTTTCCGCGAGACGGATTCTTCGGCCGCGTATTCCCCCGAGTTACCGGGCGCGGCACAACTTGGCCCCGTAACACGACACCGCTTTTCTGTTCCCCCTGCTTCATTATTTTCGTCGAAAGTGCAGGGGTTTCTCTAAGATGCTGATATTGCTTTGGCCAGGTCTTTTCAAAGTGAGGAGTTGGCCATACACGCCACGGATTGACAACAGCTAGGCCTATATTCAGTGATTTTTCTGGCGGAGCTGTACCCGACGTTATTCATTTTTCCGCTCGACATAATTTTCGAACGAAATCGGTTGCTCCCATGACTTAAGCCCAACGCACACTATACGATCCGACTACGACCCGACTGGTTTTTGGAAGGATCGCAAAGCATTCTGGGAGTCTAAACCGTGATTCGACAGTCGAATCTTGCCGACTGGCCATCAGAGTGGGTCTGCGACTGGGAACAATCACGGTTAAGACTCCCAGAATGCTTTGCGATCCTTCCAAAAACCAGTCGGGTCCTAGTCGGAATGTCGGATCGTATAGTGTGCGGTTGGCTTTATAAAGATCAGCTATGGCTTCAAGTTCCCGGATGTCAGGCAGACGTTTTCAAATTTGCCGCGCTTTGGTAATATTTAAATTAGGCGCGCATAGTCGTAGATAGAGGCCATTTTGACGTTTAATCCATAAAGCTGCTTAAGCACAAACATTTCTTAAGCTTGAAAAGTCTTCCTCGATTGAACGGGATTACCAACCAAATCATCATGTGATGTTTACTGCTTTTGACTTGTTTTCGGCCATTGTTTGCTGAGCATAACATACACAAGGAGTTTTTGCCGGCATACTGATTTTATCTAGCAAAGTTTTGGTGCTTAAGCAAATTTTGATTGCTAAGCAGCTCTGTGAAGTTGACCCTCTGGGTACGTCAGTGACGTCAATATTTGATCATTATTGTATAAAATGTAGATACTCGATACTTCCACTCTTCGCTAGATGAGATCAAGTTTGCCACTGTCATCAAGACATTTGAAAAATGAATGTATTTGCATTCGTGGTTTGATGATATCATTTCGTCAAGGGTATAGCGTTTCGGTGAGATGTTCCATGATGGCTGATATCCATGAATGTACGCAGCCTGTGTACATACCGATACGAAATCTTAGTATTATTTGAGTGTAGAATATCTTCTGTCATCCTTAAATAAATATTGCATTCCTGATGGAAAGGGTGCATCCTGGACATTATTATTGCTCCTTCCCCGGCCGGGCTCGAAACATGGGTTTTTTGTATCGTCATTGACGACAGATCACCATGGTAACGCCACATGTCATGCGCGATACATTGTATGTGTTCCCATGGGGTAGGGCCTATGTGCATTGCCTCTGAGCAATGTTACATAGCAACGGTATGTTCATTCAGAATGCGGCATATAGGCGCAGTGCAGAACGTCAATAGAAATCTAATTCGTATTTTAATGTTTGCAATTGTACTGCTTCATGGTCATTGCGTGCGAGGAAACAGCCACTCCGTGTTCGGTTTGCCAACGCATGACGTCATGTGATGACGTCAGCCATCGTAGAAGTTGATACAAGCCTCAAAAGGAGATATTTAGCATGCGTTGCGGGTATTGTAACAATCGTGTTTTCTCTCTTAGCACTTAAGTGCAATAACGTCCATCAAGGCTTAGAGGAGGTACATCAAAATGAGGAATAACGGAACCGTACTATCTAGCGATCAGTAAAGTTCATTACTTTGGTTGCAGGAGCACAATAACACGAAGATTATAACTTCGATACCTATGTTGAATAATACTGTACAAGCTTTCATTTATCCTGCGTGGCAATGAATCTCAGTTTCTTCTCAGTAATCATTTTTGGTTCTGAAGAATTCCATTCAGTTCCGCTGCATCGGCTTGTTAGAATTAAACCTTAAACCCTCTTCTGTATAATGTAATGGAATATACAGTCGTGATAAATATGCAGCAATGTCCAAAATGTAATGTTGCAAAATTTTCAGTAATGAATTCCCAATCGTTTCGAGGATGGACTGAGTTTGATGAATGGTGTTGATGCGCTAATGCGTGAAAGCATGGTCCAAACATGGTGTATTCTCAGATGCATTTTGCAACATTTCACTTCTGACTTTATTCAGGGGAAATGCACCATGATAACCGGTACATAATCACAACAGATGGCACATCATTGTAAAGATGAATAATGAAGCGTTCCGATGATACCAGTTTCGCCGTTCATACATCAGTAACAAAAAGGATATCATCCCTCCATTTTGAGCTGCAGAACTTTTGTTAAGGGGTTTAGTTGTTACTACGAAAGCTTATATATTTACTCCCCTAGTCTTAAAGTGCTACCTTAAAGGGATGGTACAGAATTGGTAAAACAAAATACACTTCAAGATCACAGATTCACATAAAACTTATACAGTATAATGATGATGATAGAAAACATCCCATGAAATGTTTTTGTCTGAAATGCCATATTCGTTGAGAAATAAATGAAACTTTTTTCCGATTGGAATAAATCGCTTCGAAGCGTTTTATTCATTCGTTGAAATGTGTACAGTTCTCTGTACACGGGTTTTCGCTATTTTCTCGTGACCCATATGGCTGATTGACCTCAAACTTCTACAGGTTTAGCAGTTAAGGTATATGATGGATTACATCATGTGCTTTCACTGTCAGCAACGGTTTTGTCGCAAAAACCAGTTCTGTACCATCCCTTTAATTCTCTTTATCATCTTAGTATAATGATTCATCTCTGTGTAATCTGTCATGTTTTACCGAATCCTCCGCTTAATATTGTTGCATGGATGTCATTGCGAATTCCTGTACAGATTTTCTTATGATTTCAGTTAAAAGTCAGGCTTTTTAGATTGTATTTTCCAGGCATTCATTAATATAACGGCCTTGTACGGTGATCGTGAATCCGGCTGTGATGCATACATTGCTCTTTATTGCAGCATCGTTTAATTCGATTCACCGTCCATGGGCACTCGAGTCTCCCTCCAAGCCGAACCGCGCCGCGGCGGTCTGAAGCCTGTCTTTAATGGTAACCATGTGGACCTCTAAAAGCATATACGTACGTCTGTGATGGCTTCCGTCATGATGCCTTTCCGCACTCCAGGGAAGTGGGAGCGAGTTATCCCTGCCGTCCAAAGTTTGTCTAACCCCGTTAGGGGGAAAGACCCGCGCGGTGACCGTTCCAATTGTCGTAGTTTTGTTTTCTAGCTCTTGATTTTTTTCCCCATTTGCCCTCTTCCTTTGGAGAACAGCCAAAGCACAGACCGGTACGCGCAGCGTCCCTTGAGCTGTTTTTGTGCGGATGCATTTAAGGCTGCGTTCCTGTTGCGCTCCTGTCTTCCTGTGTATTTCCTCTTAATTGCCTCCTGAAGAAACAAGCGCTTCGCGTTGAAATGTCGCCTGGAGCTGAGACTACAAGTAATTCGTGCACGGGCTCACTTTGACAGTTGGGGGAAAGAACAGGCAACCAAAAAAACCAAACTGAGAGTCACAGGCCTCACAGCAGTGTCTTCTTCTGCGAAAAACAAAGAAGATTCTTTTCTGTCTATTTCTACTTGATGTTGAATGTGTTTTTTTTTTCACCTGCTGGTAAAATATGACGCTGGTAATGTACCGCGAGGCAGATAGAAGACTCGGCTAGCCAGCCGACTGTTTGATTCGTTGTGCTGCCCTGTGACATCCTTATTGTCCCATCAAAATGAGAAGGGAGGACGAATGTTCCCTCCTTCCTACTCCCTGTACGCCCCGCTCCCATCCATGGTCAGTGACTCTCCCGTAACTGTCTCTGGCCAGGGTTCTATTTCAACAAACTCATCGTAACTTACTATCAATCGTAGGACTTAAAGGTACAGTTCAGGATTGGTAACATACCCGATTAGAAATGTTCACAGATTTACATATACCTTTCAGGGTATGAAGATGGTGCTGGTAGAAATATACCATTAAAATATTTTCGGCTGAAATGCTGTATTTTTCTAGAAATTTGTAAAACAAAGACCTAAAACAGTTTTGATCTCGGGGTAAGATCAAAACCGTTCTTTATGTTTTATAAGAAAAATTGAGTTGTTGTTTTCTGCTATTTTTTCGTGATGTTTGATTGAGTTCAAATTTTCACAGGTGTGTTATGTAGTACATGTTGGATTAGACCAAATGTGAGTGCTGTTCTATGGCCTTTTAATACCAATCATGTATTACACCTTTAAGATGCATTGCCGGCCCTACGAATGATACGATGGGTTATCATTCGTAACTAGAGTTACGATCGATCATAGGGCTTCGTGATATCGACCCCTTGCCGGTTTAAAGTCTTAAGTTCATATATACAAGATTACAAGATTTAGCTAGCATTTTGACTAAAGCCTGGCTGATTTCCGGTACTAGCTCCTCTGACATTTTGGACTTCGAATCCTGGCTCTAACAGCCACTTTTCATGCTAATCTACCTATGGCTTCGTAGTAACCTTTTAGAGAGGGCTTTTAACAGCTGCTGTTTGGGTGCTGGCCAAGTGTTCCAGTCGATCCCTTAAATACCAGAATAAAGAAATCCTTTATGTTTTCGACACCGTGACATGTTGAGCAAAAGTATTTCCTATCCTGATTGATCCTACCATATCCCTCTGCATTTGTACTCGGCTTATGATGGTTAAGACGTAAAGATTCCAGCATTTTAAATGCTCAGGTCCCACCTATGTGCCGTGTGTATAGTTTTATAATGCTCATGCCAATGAACAACTCGATGGCATGTATCTAACTGCCACGTCTTGCTAGAGACCTGGGGCCAATTTCATAGAGCTTCTTAACACAAACATTCGCTAAGCATGAAATTTTTGTCTTAATAAAAGCAGAATTAACCAAATTACCATGTGCTGAGTATCAGTTGTGATTGTTTTTTGACTGTTCACTGACCACGAATATCAAATCGAATTTTCACTAATGGTGGTTTGTTTTAATGGACAAGCCATTTTTGTGATAAGCATTTTTTTGTGCTAAGCTGCAGGTCTATGAATTTGGACCCTGGCTCTCGGCAGTCCAAGTCGATGTTCAATCTTCTCCATCACTTTATTCCTTTCCGGATTCAGTCCAGCATCTACAGCAGTCTAATTTGGGTCCGGGTTTCGAGTCCCAGTGATTATCTGCCGAGGTTTCCATCTTCCGGCCTTTTTGCCGAATGAAGACCCGTTCCGGCTCTCTCTTATGATCAGGAGCATCCGGTACACCCTGACTTTTTATTTTTGTAAATACCTTACAGTCTTTGAATCCCATTAATGTAATATACCTTTCAGGGTCTTGTATCGCCGATGCAGAACTTCCGCAATCACCACTTGGCCTTGGTGAATTCTACCTAAGGACTATATCTAGGAAGAAGTAGGGTCACACCTTGAACGTCAGTCCCTGAATATCGGAGAAGGGTCCTTCTGTTGATGTCTTGAGATGATTATCATGTGAGCTCCGTGAAGCTCGTTAGAGATTTGGAAGCGCCTCGCCAATTTAAGACGTTGAAAATTCAGAGGTAATTGATAAACAGAATTTCAATTTAATTTTGTGTGGGTGTGTTTGGGGGCCTCGTCAGACTTAATTATTTTGGCCATACTCGACTCCTAGGTCGTTATTGGTGATGATTGTGGAGGTCTCCGTTTGTTGATCTCCTTGCAGTAACTCGGTGTTTCTTATTCTGAGGTTCGGTCGCATCTACTGGCCTGTCATTGACTCGGTCTGACCGGCGATACCATGTCTTGATCATATTTTCTCTCAGCTCAGTATTAACCGAGGGCACACTCAAGAATATGAGATTTAAAGCTATGCATGGTTGAATTAGTAAAAAGGATCAGATTTCCGTTAACACTATGTATAGCCATGGCAGAATAACAGAGCATATATACTGCTTGAAACTCCGGTTCTTCTCAGAACCACACACACTCGCAAAAGGGTATACGCTGTTTACCGCACAACGTATTCTTTCTTGCATCAAGGACGTTAATCTAGGACTTAATTGGGATATTGAGTATCCGTGCTATCTCTGCACAAAGTTCTTTTTTTAGATTTCACCAAACTCATCGTATAACTTATCATCAATCGTAAGACTTATGATGCATTGCAGTCCTACGTACGTAGGATAGCCACAGGCTACGATGGGGTATCCTTCTCAACTCGAGTTACGATTGATCGTAGGGCTACTTGAAATCAACCCCCGTGACATACGTTGGAATGTTTTTTTGAAACGAAAAGATGAGTCGGTTTGTCATGTTGTGACTAGGATGACTGGCTAAGCTCCAGTTTTCACAAGTGTGTCATTTCATATTTACGTCAGAGAAAGTCTGAGTTCTGTTTTGCAGAACAATTGTCAAACAGAAGGTATCCTTTCTGAAAGCAAAACGAGAGGGAAAGAAACACACAGAGCGACCGATATCACACCGGCTTACCCGGCATCGCTACGGTTAAACCGAGATTACGAAACAAAATCCGGGTGTTTTTTCCTCCCGTGTTACACGATTACACTCGCTTTCCACTTTCATGACGTCAGCGAGTCTACCTGCCCTTTGCATCCTATCACCATATCAGGTGTTTCAACAGTTTGGTATAGGGAAATCTGTCTCTTCGCGGCGTGCATGCTGTGCATTCAGTAGTCGTCACACCTATTAAAAGCTTGATCGCTGTGTGTCTGACCCTTTCCGCCCTGCAAAATCAATAAAGGTTCTGGATTTCTGTTTCGTCTCGCTTCTACTCAGTTTCCTCGATGGATCACTCTCGTCTGTTTTCCCTTTCTGTCTTTCCTTCTGTCTCTTGCAACTATTGGTGCACGTATATAAGAACGTGCTTTTATCGACAACCACGGCCGAGTGGAGCCGCGATGAATCCGTTTCCCGTCGTCTCACTCACTCCCCGGGGCCACGGATGTTCTGCACGGTAAATGCCAAGCAGGTATTAATACGAGAGGCTTTACTTCCATTATCCATCTTGCATTACGGTTGATTCCGTGGGAGTTTCGGCCGTGCCTGTCTCGCCTAATCGAGTAAAGCCTGCCCACATGGAAAAAAAAAATATGCCTCCATATTTTGCACTTAATATGAGAAAAGATGAAAAACAACAACTGCAGTGAATATCATGGGATGAGTCGCAGAAGATCGTGGTTTTATCTGAATTAAAGGTACTATCATACTTTGGTAAGAAACCAAAACAGAAATGTTTCACAGATTTACGTATAACTTACAGGGTATGAAGATAGTGCTGGTAGAAACCTACCGTTATAAATTTTCCGCCTGAAATGGTGTATTTATCCAGAAATTAGTAAAACAACGACCGAAAATCTGTTTGATCTTTTAAAAGATCAAAAATAAAAGAGAAAAGACTTAAGAAATACTGTGACCGTTTTTCACTGTTTTCTCAAAAAGTGAGCAACGTATGGCACTGACATTTTCACAGATGACCGTTACTGTATCTTCCTTGATATTTTTGCCCATGAATCTGTATTTCTTTGACAAAAACCAAAGTATGATACTACCTTTAAGATCTGCTTGTGTCTTGTTTGGTTCGTCTCTTCTGTTTTCTCCGTAACGATATACTGATATATCATGTTGTGTGTGCTGCATCTATAATATCATTTGATTCGTATCCTTGGTGCATCTCAAATCTCTTTAGCTTATCCGTGCACGGAGTTTGAACCTTGGCTTGCATAATTATAATTGTGTTGTCTTCTTAGGCGTTATTCTGCCGGTAGAGAATAATGAACATCGTCTCCGCTAGCTGCTGGTCTCCTGGGACCGTTAGGACTTGTCTCAGGTGTTTTTTAATCAGTTCGTCAGAATGATAACCTTGGACTGCTGGTCAAGATGCGATCTGGTGTTGGTTTATCTTTGATGATATCAAGTTTATCCTCGCCTTGTTTACATGTTCATATATTTTTTTCTTTTGGTGAGCTTTGCATAGTTCGCCTCTCTGGCTCAATACTTCATTATAAGGTTAAAGGCATTACATACGTTTGGTAATGACTCTGAAAATGAATGGCAATAAAAACTTACTTGGTGAGAAGTACATCTGCTTTGGATAGTATAATGCATATTGAGAAACGTTCAATTCGAAGTACCGCGGTTATGGAAAAATATGTCACTTTTTATCTCCAAAAATTATGAATCTGAGAAGCGTTATGGCCGTAACGCTTCTCAGCTATTGACTTACTGTTATCTGGCGTGAAATAACCGCTCTAGTTTGTCGCCAAAATCTCACAAACGTTACCACCTTTTGAATTGAAACTTTCACAGGTTAGTTTTATGGTATATATATACAATTATATTGGTTTGAAGCAAACAATAGGCTCAAATTACCAAACGTATGCAATCCCTTTAAATATTTCGTGCATCGGTAATCATGTTTTCCCCGATTTTCCGTTTCGTAACTTTTCGCAGCTTTTACTTCAGTAATCTTGTTTTCAAAATGATTATACAACCTAGTATGACATAACCTGAGAAAATTTTATCAAAATCTGTTCTTTTTGAGAAAACAACTGATTGGGTCTTTAAAGGGAGCATATAGCATTTGCAAAGATGTGCGTTTTGTCTGAATTTGGTACTTAAACAGAAGTGAAGGTCACAAACGTCCTTACATACGTTGTTTCATGTAACTTTTTAAGCTTTGTTCATCTGGATAGCAGAAATACGGCCGAAATGATCTCCCCCCCCCCCTCCGAATCCTTCACGGTTTCACCACCGTGACGCTTTCGAAATTTTAAAGACTCTATAAATCTTGTTTTCCTTGAAAAACCTAGCATCTGATGAACCAAGATTTCCCATAGTGAATGTTTGCACTGTTTACAAACTGTTTAGGCCATTTTCTGTCTCAAACACAATTATTTTTTGGAGGCCTTGCAAATCCTGTACACTGCCTTTAAACGGGGTTTAATGCTCATTGTCTTTTTGTATAATTCCGATCACTGTTGCATTTCTCAATTTCCAAGTCAAAATTGTCAAGAATATGGCAGCATTTTAAAGAGATGTAGTGCAAAAACATGTGCTGTACTATTATGTGTACATATAGTAAGCTTTCAATCACTTTCAATCACAAGCAATGATGGTTTCGATACTCACCCTGCAGTCATTAAACTCTTAACTTAAATTATGAACCCTGCATGGTATAGGTTTTCGTAAACAGTCTCTCGATGTGGGATAGTATATAATGTACAGGGTAAATACAACTTGCACACTGGTTCGAATCCCACCTGGGCCATCCATGAGAGTGACTGAAGTCTCTCATGTCTCTTCGTGATAGTTTCGTGTTAGATTGTATACTATTATATACTAGTTTCGCAGGAGTATCTTACTGGCCTTGCGATGTCGTCGCAGACATCGTAAGATAATCGTAACATAATTTTGAGATTGCAAGGAGATTCGGACTGCGACTCACTGCGATGATTTTGTTTGTGTGCCTTGTTGCATGCAACAGTGCGAAAAAGGTGTGTCGTTCAAAGAGTCGGGGCTTTCATATTGAGACATGAGTCTCAATAGCATAGCAATAGCATTTATCATGATTGCAAGATTGATATCCTAGTCACGCACGGTGGATATTTGATATGATGAGATCCATCTGTGCTAATGACCAGCAATTATTCTGCCCACCTCCACCTCCCTCCTCTCCCTCCATAGCTCCCTCCTTCCCACTCCGTCCAAACATGACGACTCAGACACAGACAAAAATTCTCCCCCGGATGAGATGAAAGCGCGCGCCGAGCCGAGGGGGAAGAACAACCCCGCGAAAGAAAACACCACTCTACCCCTTAAGACATCCCCCTCGCTAAACACAGGGCCCGGGGAGAGAATATGGCCCCTCAAATTGTCCAGGTAATGTTACTCCATCTCTTTTTTTTTCTTTGGAGGGGGGAGAGGCAGTCCACGGTTTCAGTATCAGGTAACCTTTTATGGACTTGAAGGAGTATACTCCTGAAAATAGCAGCGCCTGTGTTGGAGGTTTCCACCTCGGCCCTCCGAAGGACATCATCTTCACCTCTACTGCTCTCCTAATTATCAAACCTTGCGCGTTTTAATGGTGTGCGAGCGCTCATGCAGTCCTATAGTCGAATCGATGAGGGCTGCTCGTAGCATAAGAGAGAGAAAAAAAGAAGAAGAATCTTTAGAAAATTTCATCTGATGAACAGGCCACGTACCTTCCAGTACAAACATATTGTGTTTCAGATGCATGGGGGAAAAGATGACATAGCTCGATCGAGTCGAATGAAAATGCTATTTGGCTGATGGCACGCGGTTGAGATACATCTGACCTTTCAGTCCTCCCACCTCCCCCTGAAAAGAGCAAAACCGCGCGAGTGCATCTCCATAAATTCATTGTTGGTGTCGAAGTACTGTGTGTAGATTGTATTCTTCACCTGTACTGTTGTTTGTTTTATGGCCGAATGGCGTGAAAATGTCAGTAGGATTACGAAGAAGATTCATGATAAAGGGCCTCTAATGTTACGACATGGAGGTATTGTTGTGATCCTTCAAGAGACGGGACGCGTGACCTTTCCAAATAACAAGAAGAGGAGAAGATTCGTTTCTAATGCCAAATTGTAGTCAAAGATTACACCAAAAATCCTCCTGGAAAACAGCACCGCGTATCCAGCGTATTCTTTCGTGTAGGCCTAGCGCTTAAAGGTACAGTACATGATTGGTAACATGCCCAAACAGAAATGTTCACAGATTTGCCTATAACTTACAGGGTATGGAGGTGGTGATGCTAGAAACTTACCGTTAAAGTTCTTCTGCCTGGAATGATGTTTTTTATCAAGAAATTAGTCAAACTAAGATCGGAAACAGTTTTGATATCGGGGTAAGATCAAAGCCATTCTTTATGTTTTAAGACGAATTAAGTCGGGGTTTTTCCCCGCTATTTTCTCGTGTTTCAGATGTCTGATTGAGCTCACATTTTCACAGGTTTATTATTTCAAGTAAGTGCTGTAAGTGCTGTTCTGTGACATTTACCAATCATGTATTATACCTTACTAGGAATATTGATACCTCTGCATTTCATGTAAAAAGATTTGTTTAAATACAATGGCGTTTTTCACTGTTTTCTCAAAAAGTTGACACCGCATTATATGGGATTGGGAGTTTCACAGATGACTGTTATCTTCCTTGATATTTACGCCCATGGATCTGTATTTCTTGAACAGAAACCAAAGTACGAAATTACCTTTAATTGTTAGTTGTCCTGTTTAACTCAACATGAATAAACTCCAAATGCTTGACAGATCTTGTATTAGAAAGTCTAGACAGTCCAAGAGGTTGGGAAACCGAGAGGTGGAGATACTTAATGACCCATGAAATGAAATGGTGAAAGGTACGTTTAATCAAGTACAAAGTGACAACGGAAATATCAGGCTCTATCCTCTGGATGATTTTTGTGGTATCAGTTTATTGCATGTCGTTAAATTGTTGCACGGTTTTAAATGGCATTGTCATCGGATCTCAACTTGTTTACGTGGCACATGAGTGGCATTACACACTGTGGACCTCATGACAAAGGACGTCCACATAATGCAGGATCCCAAGACGTAATGTGGACTCACATACGTCCACATAATGTTTTGATGCCAACTAAAATGCCAAAATTTGACATTTTCAATGTGTCTTTATTCGTCGCAAATTGAAGTTTATCTTTCAAGGGATATTCGGTCCAAATCTCATCATGAAGAGATGGGTACAGTTCAAATACCAATGGTTTGAAGTTGTCCATTTGGTCAGTACATGAGAACAAAGGAAAGTTCACATAATTAGGTAAAAACAAACGCGTGTGCGTGTGTGTGTTACATTGCACGTAAACTATTAGTACAAGACGCCATTTCCATCACCATTAGGCCTACCATTTGCTGATCATGGAGTGTTAAATTCTTAAGAGTGTGACGTTTACGTACGTTTCCCAAGCATGGGATGACTCAAGAACACTCTGTGAACGATTGAACCACAAATTGTACATTCACTGTGGCGTCACTGTGTACTTCAGATACCGTTTTACCTGGAAACACTTCAGTGAGTGGCAACCACGTTCCTTTCCCGCGCTTTTTCATTCGCATTTGCAAATTTCTGACAATATGAGTGGCACTTTAAGTCCACTCGAGTTTAGCATGATGAACAAGACGTCAGTTTAATCTTCCTGTGATGACTCCAAGGCGTGGGCACATCGTCGCCGAGGCTCGTCTGACGCAATTCCATTCAAATGTAAAGCAGCAAGTTTACGTTTTGGATGACTCTGTGTTTTGATTTGTAAATCGAGGTGTATCAGGCGTTTTTACGTTTGCATTGGAATTGCAGGCTTCTTGTTTCTGTTATGTTTGGACTGTGAAGTACAATTTGGCAGGTAGCCAGTGTTATCCTCGTTCAGAATGTACATCCTTCTTGCATACTATTGATGACGTCAGGGCACCGTTTTTGCGTCGGTTGGGGTATGAAACGCGTTGTAATTGTTCTATAGGTGCACGCCTTTTAGGTGCAGTACAGGGGCCGATTTTATAAAGCTCTGCGACACGTCGCAACTTGATTTGCAATGCCTCGTGCTTGCGACGCGTCGCATAGATGCGATTAATCCATAGAGTAAGGATGCGTCTTAACTCTACGACTCGTCGTAAGTTTTATGAAATCGGCCCCAGGGTTGGTAACATACCCAAATAGAAATGCTTACAGATTAACGTATAACTTTTAGGGTATGAAGATGGTGATGGTAGAAACATACTGTTGAAAAATGTCCGTCTGGTGTATTTATCCTGAAATTAGTCAAACGAAGACCGGAACTTCTGATCTCAGTGTAAGATCAAAACCATACTTTATGTTTTATAAGAAAAATTGAGTCGGGTTTTCGCTGTTTTCTCGTAACTTAGATGTCTGATTGATGAGCTCATATTTTCATAGGGTTGTTATTTCATGTACATGTTGGATCAGACAAAGTGTGAGCAGGCGAGGTTGTAGTGCAGGGGCTGGGGGGGGGGGGGGGGGTACGTTGCTTGAGCCCCCCCCCCCCCCCCTCCCCCCAACAATTTTATCTAGCAGAAGCGAGTGTTAGAAGAACCTAAAATATTGGGTCTTCTAGCTCCCCCAAAATAATGGCGCTTCAAGCCCCCCAACATTTTGGCTCTAGAACCGTGCCTGAGTGGGAGTGCTGTTTTGTTACATTTACCAATCATGCATTATTCCTTTAATGCTAGGAATATTATACCTTCGTCGATAGGCCGGAAGTGTGCAGGGAAGGTATATAAGAAATGCATTGTGGGACAGCTTGCGCTTAAGCAGCCGATTTCACAAAACTTCAAATGTTGCGTATACACAACATTTTGTTACGTAACTTATGCAACATTTTCCTGCCTTGGTGGCACAAGTTATGGCCGTTTCACGAAACTTATGCAACATTTGTACGTTGCGTAAGTTACGCAACATTTCGTGAAATCGGCTGAAGATTTTGTACACAAAATTCCATTGGCCGGCTATTCCCGAAAAGATGTCGATGCATGATGCTATTGTTACGTAACAAGTGCGTACGACAGGAACGCTTGCGATGTGCGCTTTCAGTCACTGCTTAATTAATAGTTTCTAAAATATATTTAATACGGATTAGTCGCCCAAGACATTTGGCAAAAACACAAAACATGTTGCCATGTTGGAATATGTTGTGCTTAGAAAAATTCTGTTTTGTTCTGTTCTGCTGAGCACTAAAACATGTTAAGTGCAGATTCGTCGTCCAAGACATTTGGCAAAAACACAAAACATGTTTCTATGTTGGGATATTTTGTGCTTAGTCAAATTCTTAAATCGCCCGTGTGAAGAACGGCACATCATAATTATGAAATGTTATTGATACCATTTTCATAAGGCAAGACCTTTTGAATTGTTATCATGCTTTCCATTTTGGCTCCAGATTTGAACTTGTTGTCCTATGCTGCTCAGGAACGCTTGTCATGGACCCCCCGACACATATCGTTCCCAGCCCCGGGCCATCTAGAACATTCCTATCGATTCATCCTATTCAATTGAACACAATCTAATTCTCCGTCGTCCCTAACGGCTACAAGTCGATACAGGGCCCTCGGTCACAGCCACGAGTATTTTGTAATGTGTGCTGGCAACACGTCGAGTTCAATTCTAATGAAACATACTGAGGAAGAATCCATTGCCTATTAAAGGTCGTATCATACTTCGGTTTTTGTCAAAGAAATACAGATTCGTGGGCAAAAATATCAAGGAAGATACAGTCACAGTCGTCTGTGAACGTTCCAGTTCCATACGGTGCCATTTAGAAAACTGAAAAACGCCCACACTGTTTTTTCTTTTCACCTCTTTTTTTTGTTCTTTAAAATATAAAAATTGTTTTTGGTCATTGGTGTCAGCTGATCCGTGAATCAAAAAAAAAAAAATTATTCAGCTCTTGGCTGATTTTGTACAAATTCATTTGAGACTATCTGAGATATCGGGTCAAGACGTAGATACAATTTTATCAATACTCTCTCTCTCTCTTACAGAAAGATGTATTTCAGATTTGGAATGTCACTTATCCTCGTCTTCCCTCATGTTTCCCGATGTTATTTCCGTCTTTGAGTCAGCTGCCATATGTTTGTCGAAGGCCCTTCCGGATTAGCACGGCTTCTTCTAAATTCACCAGTATAAGGGGGAGCACGACATGACTAATAGCCGTAATACCCTTGAACATGACCCCACGCGTGGTAATGCCTTCATCCACGGTATCGTACGTCGTACCAAGGTTGTTATTATCCAGGTATATGGGGAATCGACCTAGCTGCACGGTTTTACATTATTAACATGTATTGGTTCACTTATATCAAGGGAAATGTAACTATCACTGGATGAAGTATTACTTATGTTATTAGGACGAGATGTATATAAATATTCGAATGATGTATTTTCATGATGTGTATACGGATTTATGACTGTATAGGTTCAAAGTGAGGTCAGAGAAGTTCACTCTAAAAATTGTCTCTCAATTATTAGGACACGTGTCACGTCATTGTTCGCTTATGGTCAAAAGCTTATGATCAAGCCTGTGAGCAAAAGATTGACCAGTTGTGTATTTGTACGCAATGGCTTTGGGAACCGATGTTGGATGATATTGACTATTTGCTTTACCCATTGAGGGCGCTATAATAGTTTTAAGACGTGATATTTATATCCAAAATGTCAAGATATTGAACTAATGTAGTAGACTCCTGTTCTAGTATATATTTTAAACTGATTGCAATTTCATTCCAAGTACATCTAGGCCTATATGTTTATGAGATATTTATGTTCACCTGACATGTACTTAAAGATGGCGCCTGATAGGGCGCCCGCACTAGACCGGAAAAAATGTTAGAAGATATATATATCATCCGTGTGTGTAAAATCAGAGCTCCTTGAATTGTTGCAAGCAATGCTGCAAAGCCACAGTCAATCGGCATGTTATAATTTCATTCCAAGTATGATGTTTATGAGATATTTATTTTTACCTGATTTGTACTCAAAGATTGCGCCTGATAGGACGCCCTCACTAGACTGGAAATAATGCCCATATGCATTTGCGTGTGTAAAATCAGACCTCCTTGCATTGTGATGTGGCGAGCAAGGATAAGCAATGTTGCAAAGCTGCGGTCAAGCGACAAGTTTGTGTTGAGGGGATGAAAATTGGTCTGTGGCGTTGTCCGATACCATCGCCATTTCAAGGCAGTCCCAAGGCGCTGAATTTTCATTGTCGGCGTCTAAAATTAACATCACCAAGTGTCACCTTGTTGAATATCTTGAAGTTTACATATAGCCTTACACAGGCGATGTACGGCCATGCAGCCAGCCTTCGATCTTCTCACGGAGCCTAATACCCATCATTACCTGCAAACGAGAGGCACGTTCGTAGACCATATTCATGGTGAATCCATCCTGCATTCGAAGCAGTTCAATCAATCCGAGGCTTGGATTCAAATTAGTCGAATACCCTCTTTCTTTTTTTCGAATTGGTGTTATCTTTACCGAAGGGTATACGAGGAAGGTGACGAGATGGATGCGCCAAGGCCTACTCAGGCATCGCCTGGCCGTTATCTCGAGTCACATTTACAGCAATGGGAGGGACGATTCCTGGCATGGTCGAGCGAGGCCACCGTACTAGCCTTTCCTTTATACCAAGGTATTAACGATGTGAGATCGGACTGAAGGAGATGTCAGGGTTGCATCGTTAACTCTGATCAAATTCCTGTCTCACACGCCTTGCCCGGGCCATATTCAACGCCTTATCATTGTGGGCGACATGCTTGGCCGGCTAATGTACCAAGGTTCGTGCCGGAGTAATTTCAGTAATGGATTTTTTTGTGTGTGTCCTGATGTTAAACTGCTTTTCGAGACATTGGTTGTCGCTATCAACTAATGTACATCGTGTAGATTAATTGTTCCATGAAAAACCAAGCTGAGCTGCTTCACTTGATTGGTAAGAATGCACTCCTGGCTGGCATATACACGGACCAACCCTCAGTTCCGAACGAAAATGACTGACGATATCAAAACATAGCAATCGGTAAAAAACAGATGGTTGAAATTGCTTCATTTGGCCAGCAATAATTTTTGCCCATTAATAATAATAATAATAAAGACATTTATAATGCGCAACATGTCCACTTAGAGGGTGCGCAATGCGCTTACCATTATTATCCCTGGTCATCGGGCCCCACTAACATTCCTGAAACAATCTCAAATCCTGGGGAGTATACAGCCCAGGCTACTGTAAAGCGCACGTAAGCTAATTAAACACACAAAGCCGGCAAAGCGTCTTGCCCAAGGACGCAAGCACCACTAGCTCTTGGCTGGATTCGAACCCACAATCTGTGGATAAACGACCAGATCTGGAGTCCGACACGCCAGACCTCTAGGCCACAACACCCCACTTACACCCCATCAGAACCATACACTCTCATAGAAGAGATTACATGGTGTTACCTTCCTTATTTTGGGTACCAGACTAATCAGAACCCAAGCCTCGATTTGCCGCCTCAAACAAGTTGTTTCTGAAAAAACACTCTCACTTAAAACCTCTTTCCTGGTTCTGTCTTACTTTAATATTCAATATGAATGTCACCCATCCATGC
This sequence comes from Astropecten irregularis, assembly GCA_963971285.1. NCBI lineage: Eukaryota > Metazoa > Echinodermata > Asteroidea > Paxillosida > Astropectinidae > Astropecten > Astropecten irregularis. Next base: position 25,402,480 of record OZ020247.1, on the reverse strand, counting down.
TCCAATAGTTGTGGCACGATATTATATCGTGTGTCGTGTTCCAATTAGCCTCAGCACATTGGTGCATGCACATTTTATTATTTTAATAAAAAAATAAATATGTTCACTTAGCATACAATGAATCATACAATCAAGTAACAAATAAAAAAGGTGATCAAAGTCACGCGATGCCGTGTTTACTGTAGTAGCGACTGGGTGGAACTGCTAGCCTTCATCAGGCAACTGATGAACTGGATGCTGCGGTGTCCGTTATATCCTGTTGGTCGGCGTTCACCTTCACAGTGCCGTGTTCAAGCATTAATGTTAATGTGCAGTCTTAATGGGGTATAATAATACAATGGCACAATTTGGACACCGTGCATTGTGTTCGTTACCTTTAGTTGGTAGTGGTTTAAAGGTACAGTACATGATTGGTAAAGGTCACAGAGCAGCACTCACACTTTGTCTGATCCAACATGTGCATGAAATGATAAACCTGTGGAAAATTTGAGCTCAATTGGACATCTGAGTCCCGAGAAAAAAAAATAGCGAAAACGCGACTTCATATTTCTTATGAAACATAAAGAATGGTTGTGATCTTACCCCGAGATCAAAACCGTTTTGGGTCTTCGTTTTACTAATTTCTGGATAAATACACCATTTCCGGCGGAAATATTTTAACGGTATGTTTCTACCAGCAGTCCAGCACCAATCTTCATATCCTGAAAGTTATACGTATAAATCTGTGAACATTTCAGTTTGGGTATGTTACCAATCCTGAACTGTACCTTTAAGCGTTGCATATGCCGACTGGGAGTCACGTTTCTTCTTTGTAAAATTTAATCAGACCTTCCCCATAAAGTCATTTATGGTTTCCAGTTCCAGTTTCTCTATCTCTGGGCGGGAATCGTCATTGACGTTATGGCTTAATTATCTGATGTAGGGACACGCATGGAAACCATAAACGTACGGCCACCATTTTGATCACCTTAAAGGGATGGTACAGAACTGGTGTTTTCGACAAAACCGTTGCTGACAGTGAAAGCACATTATGTAATCCATCATATACCTTAACTTACAAACCTGTAGAAGTTTGAGGTCAATCAGCCATCTGGGTCACGAGAATATAGTGAAAACCCGTGTACGGAGAACTGCACACATTTCAACGAATGAATAAAACGCTTCGAAGCGATTTATTCCAATCGGAAAATAGTTTCATTTATTTCTCAACGATTATGGCATTTCAGACAAAAACATTTCATGGGATGTTTTCTCCTATCATCACCATTATACTGTGTAAGTTTTATGTGAATCTGTGATTATGAAGTGTATGTTGTCTTACCAATTCTGTACCCTCCCTTTAAGTACGTTTCCTGTTTCAGATAACATTGTGCTGTTAGTTATGATTGCTTGCCGGCCTTCAGTGTTTGAAGCCTTCCTGCTATAAAGGCCGCTCATTAGTGTCTCTTCGTGGCGTTGCTGGCCGGTCGGGTATCACGTAACAACCCTGGATTGGCACGCAATCTATCATGAGCACGTTCTTTGTGAAATTGGATTTTGAGTTATGTATTTACCCCGATGTAGGAAGCACATTGTCAGTTCAGTCCGTTTGGGCCGTAAATCATCTATAGGCAATCATCATAAAAGTTCAGCTATATTATGAGATGAATTATGCATATTGTACCGGTAGTGCTCAAAGCATTGATCATAGACAATACGACTGACTTTATAGGTTTGGCAAGTGGTCATGCCTTTGTGTGTTCAATTATACATATATTTGTGTAATAGGCCAATTGTGTGCTGAATATAATAGTTGAATAGCCAGTGAGAGTTATAGGTGCACTGCATTAGTGTTGTATGCATGGTCTAGGACTGTTCAGGTTTGTGTTTTAGCCGGGCTTGTCCGCGCTAAGCTGGACTTAGGCCGTGTCAGAAACAGGCTTCCAGAGCTACGGCTAGGTCTATTGTCTTGGTGTCTATGCGTATTTTCAATAGAACAAAGACCTAGACCTAGCTCTAGACAACATATTCGGATGCAGCCTTAGGCTTGCTATAAGCTTGTCTCTGCTGAATCATCACCTTTCCCCATGTACCTAGGACTGACTGAGATCGCCCGCCATGTTTTACACCGGATATACCACTATCGTCACACTAAGGTTTTAGCTCGTTCGTTTAGCTCCCACGAGTCGTCACCACAGTCAACATCGTCCCCACCCTCTCGCTTGTTTTTTGCAGTATGCGCCACCATTCCCAGGTCAGGGCTGCCCCGTGGAAGCTAAACGAACGCACCCAAATTTGATGTTAGCGCAATGCTGGTGTAACTGCGCACCAATCTCCATCATGTATGTGTGACTGAGTCTAAACCCGTCAACGATTGCTTTTAATAAAAATAATAATAATAGACACTTATAATGCGCCGGTATCCGCCAAGCATGACGCTCATGGCGCACTGATAAATTATTATCCCTGGTCATCGGGCCATAATTTACATTCCTGAAACCATCTCAACTCCCTGGGGAGTATACAGCCCCGGCTGCCGTATTCAGTGCACAGAGGTTAATCAAACCACAAAGCCATATCTACCCTCGCAGGTACCCATTTACACCCGGGTGAAGAGGAGAAATATGACGCAAGCACCACTAACCCATGGCTGGATTCGAACCCACAAGCTGTAGATTGACTACAGGACTTTGAGTTCAACATGCCAGGAGCCAATTTCGTGGCGCTGCTAAGCACAAGCATTTGCTTCGACAAAAATGTCTTGCCCAATAAGAAAAAAACACCGTGAAAAATTTCGTTTTTTAATCCTGTTGTTAATCCTGTTTTTATTCAGACAGAAACGTCATGCTTAGCCGTTTTTTGTGCTAAGCAGCGCCGTGAAATTGGCTTCAAACCAAGAGGCCACAGCACCCCAATTTAATGTTCGTCTTTGCATACAGCAAGTCGTTCATCTGATGCTATAAGAACCACCATGTACAAACACTCGTCCCGTTTTCAATCTCCTTACCGCTGACTCTGCATTATAAATCCCGACCCTTCGTCTGATTTCACCGCACACAATCTCCCCTTTCCCCCCCGGTAAATTCTAAACGCAGCGCGCCGAGGAATTCATTGTCTAACGGATCGATGGATGGTTTCTGGTTTCACCTTTTCCAGAATAAATGCATTTTTTGTTATTATTATCATTATTTCCTGTTTTTCCTCTTTTTGTGAAGTATGCCATAGGAATATATTTTGACACGGACCATTGGAATAGATAGGAATTGGACAGGAAGGGGCCGTTGAACATACAGCCCGGTCACAGTGGAGTTCTTAAGAGAATTGGGCAGAGAAAATTGTCTCCGTCATAAAATAGCCATTAGTGCCGGGATTTTTATCCGAGGTTAATCGACCCGGAGTTAATTATCCTGTTATAAATTTTATAAAAACGGGACGAACGTTTGTCACATGCTCAACAACCCAAAAAGTGTAAACTGTAGAATTTCAGTCAGTTATACTTTTTGTCCATTTTGCCAAGTAGAAACATGCTTTTCATATACTGGATCTAAAAGAAACATTGTATGTACTTGATCTTAATGCTTGATGCAAAAAAAATTACATCGTAAAAAGCATTCCAAAAGAAGAAGTCGCATATACCATAAATCGCACATGTCACGCATGTCGCTCGCGATTACATAGGTTAACTGTTAACCTGTTTGTTTCTTCTTCTTTTTTTATCGGTAACCGGGTATGAAATTACTTAATTACTTAATTGGCTCACACCTCACATGTTCTGCCTAGACTATAATTTCTGAAAACAAAAATAAAACAAAATCTTGTACTTCACTGCTTTGAAAGGGCACGCTCTAAACAATACGAAAAAGGTAACAAATCAAGTTGAAAGAGAACTTAAAACGTTTAACTTTTTATTGAAATAGGTTTTACTATTAAAAATCAAATAATAATGCACCTTAAAATGACAATGTCTCCCTATTACCTTTAAAAAGCAGATCATAGGAGATGACTACTGAGTTGTACACCGTGAGCAAGTTAATTATTTTAAACTATAACTTTTTTTTAATCTTGGATATGTAAGGGAATGATCGAATCAATACTGTAGTTTTTCGTAGTGTAAATTTGTGAATGAAACACTTCTAATACGTTTTAATAGTACATTATTTGGGGAAATGCAATACCCCACGTTGATGTCTGAATTTGACGTACGAGGGCGCTATTTACACTGAGACGTGGACCATTCAAGATAACATTTATGATACAGCAGCGAAATACAATTCTAGATAAGGCAGATGTAATTTATGATCCAAAAGTCAAAGAATTTCTCTTTCACGGTGATTTCCACTGGACCATTTCAGAAAGGCTTTGGCTTTGGCTTTGGCTTTGGCTTTGGCTTTGGCTTGGGCTTGGGCTTGGGCTTGGGCTTGGGCTTGGGCTTGGGCTTGGGCTTGGGCTTGGGCTTGGGCTTGGGCTTGGGCTTTACTAAATCCGATTTAGCTCGGGGTGCGGAGCTAGGCCTACGTATTACCCAAATAGAGTTGTAGCCTTCGCACAAATATTCTGCTGAATCTAACAAACATGTCATTATTTTGACTTGCCCTTGACTTTCGTTGAGCTTTTTTTCTTTTGCCAAACAACATGTATATGCCTACTCCGTGTGCCTGTATTTTCCACCGAGCAAGACATTTTTTTTCCATACTTAATAATTTCGTATGTATTACTAATAGCGTCATGCCATTTGCCCATGAGTGCAAACAACTCATTTTAAATGGCAAACATGCGATAGATGTTGACACAGCGAATTATGTATATGAAATTTATTTTCAGCGTATTATTAAGGACGCCGTATTGATATACCAAATTGAGTGTGTGCCAAATTGAAGGCTAAAGCATTTGCTTTCTCCTAAACTGGTGCCCATGCACATTATCACAACATGGATCGAGTATACCAGTCAGCTTTTGATCTCGATTTGCTATTTTAACACGTTGCCATGCCAACTAATTGAGGTTCTGTGCATAATGCTGTATTTCTCAATAGCAAAGTTGTTGTTTTTCACCCAAAACAAAAATACCCCCGTAAGCACCGTGTTTTTAATAGCATCACAATCCACTTATACGGTCTACCCTCCCGTTACCCAATAGGCCTATTTCAAGATCCGGAGAGGTTTTTTTATTTGTTTTCTTTCTTTTTTCGAGGCTTTTTTCCCTTTTAATTTTGATTTATGGTACCGCTTGTGCAATATAAACACCGTACCCTTCTTCAAAATCAAATCAGCGAGGAATGTGTCACGGATGCCTCTTCAATCACGATCAAGGAGCCACAAGCCCGCGGAGCAGGTTGTTCCGTGTCGGTCGAGGGTCTGTTAATGGGACGACAACACCCTTGCCTCGGTCGGGTAATAGTTTGAGAGTAGGTGGTCTTTATATAGAGGGGTATAGATTGTGCCGTGCGTTACCGGTCTAGAGCAAGCTAGCTCCCCTTGGCCGGATGTCCAGCCGACAGCCTTCTGTGATCTTACCCCGCTGCAAGCTTTATCCAATTCAATGCGTCAAGCTTTCCATTAACCCAATTTCGTGTTTTTATTTCGTTCTCCCAGTAATGAGAATCTCACATGCAAAGCACTCATTATTAAAATCACCATTGTGTACATTATTGGGGCATTATTAATCTATATCAAACTCATAGTTCCGTGTATGAAATTAGTTTCCATGCGTGCCACAATGGGAACGTTTCAAGTTCGTTGCTCATTCTGGCCTAGCATATACGTGCTTAATTGGTTTCTGGCAGCGAGTTTGTGTATTTTTGTGAGATATTGTGGAGCTGGCTGTATTCTTCGTTCCATAAGATTGATTTTTTTCTTTCATGGTAATTGGCTATAGTCGGTTGCTTGCATGCCTGGTTGCATGATCACTTAATATAATGCGTTTAGTTTAGGCGATAGACACGTACAATATTTTCTCCTGATTTAAAATGATTTTACCAATTCGGTTAAAGGTATAATACATGATTGGTAAAGGTCACGTACAGAACAGCTGCCCGCACACTTTGTCCAGCATGTAAATGAAAATAATGATAAGCCTGTGAAAATTTGAGCTCACTCGGCGGACATCTGAGTCACAAGAAAGTAGCGAAAACCCGAATCAATTTTTTTTTTTAAACATAAAGAATGGTTTTGATGTTACCCCGAGATCAAAACTGTTTTCGGTCTTTGTTTGACTAACGTATTCTGGATAAATACATCATTTCAGCCGGAAATATTTTAAAGGTATGTTTCTACCAGCACCATATTCATACCCTGTATAGGTTATGCGTAAATCTGTGAGCATTTCTGTTTGGGTATGTTACCAATCCTGTACTGTACCTTTAAAGCTGTTTATCAGTATAGTGGTTGTGTTGCATAAACGGTTCTTGGCTTTACGAACTATAGATTTGTACCAGGCACTCTCCTCTCACTGACCCCTCCTAGCAACCCTTTGCTAAGCAACCAACCATCACTTACCAAATGTTGTAAAAAAAAATGTTTCCCGCTCAGTTATACGCGCGTGTCTTGATGCTTCAAATAATATTGTTTTGAAATGCATGGTTCTAGTGCAAAGTCTAGATTTGCTGCTAAGGAGGTCGAGATTAGATTAAAAAACCGAAGTCAGAAAAAATATTTAGTGAAAGCAAATCTCGTCTTCAAATGAAAGAAAGAAGAATAAACATCAGAATCTCAGGACTTTCATCTACGTCCGCGAAAGGGTTTCTTTCTTCTTTGTTCGTCAATACCGGAATGCATTAGGAACTGGAATGGATTTTTTTACAAAAAGCCACAGAAATGAACAATGGACACTGAAAGGAATTAAATCCAAGCCGGCCATTTGGCTGACAAAAATTCAGGCAAGCTGCGCCAATTCAAAAAACCTTTCCCAGCATAAACAAACAACGACAGATGGTAACTCCAATAAAAGAACGAATATGGATTTGTTTTTGTTCACCTTTAATTGGAGAAGGGCTGTTTTTGACGAAGTGTTTGTCACATTGAGCGAGTATGTGTTGATATTCGTTTGACAAGGTCGAAATTGTGGACCTCGGCAATCTGATAGTGATTTTGATGAATATCATATTATGTTTATTCGCTGTATTTGCAATAAACAAGAAGTGGTCATATGAGTTGTTTGTCGGTCCTTCAAGCACCGATTAACATCACAACATACGTAGTTCCTCAGATTTCGTTTGATATTAAAATGTATCCATGTGAGATCGTTGTGTTTTGAAGGCTAAAATAATAGTAACCAACATTCCAAAGGCTCCAATTGTATTGAGCTTTACAGGTAAAATGTGAAACGAGGAGTTTCTCTGTGGTGATGCACATAAAATAAGATATAGAAATTGCCTTCTCGGTTAGGAAAATATAAGACAGGATTGAAGGAAAGAATGATTGACTGACAGTTCCAAAGAGATGTACAGTTACGGCAAAGGAATACTATGAATCTATGATAGATTTTGTTCAGCATCACATTGAAAAACTAGCTCTTTACCGGAATAAGGTTATACGGTTCCAGGCCTGTAATTTGGACAGTAGCCGATTTCACGAAATGTTTCGTAACTTACGCAACGTACAAAATATGTTGCGCAAGTTTCGTAAAACGGGCAACAAAATGTTGCGTGGTGACTTGGTTCACTAAATGTTAGTACGGGAATATGCGATGGCCCCCACCTATGGGAGCTTCCATCGAGGTATTATTGAATTCGTCTATAAAACTGTGACGTCACGTGGCCGTGGCTACATTTTTTGCACATTTAGGCGCCATTTTGAGACCCCAGGATCGTCTGCCTTGTTTTGTTTTCATTCGCACGCCGCACATTGAAAACTTGTACATGACTACTAACGGAGGATTGTGCATTGTATGCACGTGGGGAGGGGGCGAGGTGCGCGGTTGGCGTTTCAGCTTTGAATATCGAATTGTAGACTTACTTGCCTCGCCACTCGATGCTGAAATCTCATTATACGGCCATGCGCCCTCAGCGGTAAACATAAAAAGACATCAGCGTGTACTGCCTCAATGTTGTTCCCCCATGTAGGGAAAATAATTTGAGCAGTGAATGCATAACAAATGGAGTCGACCTGTGCTGTACACTCGGTGGAACCAATGAGGTTATTTATTCACGTTTAGTCTTTGAGTTGCTTCCCTTGGAGGAAAAATTTCATTAAAGTTGATAACAAATAGAGCCATCAGTACAATTGTTTTCCATGCATGCAGTCAGAGTATTCATGTAGTAACTCATTTTGGTGAACATTTTGGAAATTTTGGCCATTGTTTGTATTTCAAGGTAACTTTAGTGCTATTTCTGCTACTGTATTTCTTTTAGGTTGCAGTTGTTATTATATGAATAAAAAATGCAGAAGGATGAGATGACAGTGAGGTCTTTAAGAAAACGTCCTTCCCGAATATTTTGTAAATTTTATCTTTGCAAAGGGAAGATCCATCGTGATGAAGCAAACTTACAAAGACATTGTTCGTGTATTACGTGTATGGCCCTCAGGTCGGCACCATTCTTTTTAAAAGTAATCAAAGGAAAATTACCGGCCACATATTTCTTGGGCCATAACCCATTTTCGTTATCACTTAATTGAGCGGGAGCGTCCGTTGTTTTCACAATTTAACCAAGAACGTAATATGCAGATTATGGGCGCCGCCATGTTGATTTGAAGATCGTGGGCCACCTGGCTATGTGCAGAGAGAACTTCTATGTGTGAACTTCTATTCGGATCTGCACCTACAGACAAACAGCACCAGCTGGTCGGCTAAGACAGTGGACAATCATGCGTTTGAAATAAATCGTCGGTAGAGGGCGCCCCCTCCGTTGACAGAGCCGTATCGATAGATACGATAGATTCGATAGATTTTTCGCAAAACAAAACCCCTCCTCATGACGTGTACCTTGTGAGCTACAGAATTATTTGCCAATTACCTGGTGCATAATACGGGCGCCGCCTAGAGTTCGCACCGTGCATACCTTGGCCATGCGCAGAATCTGTCGACCGTTTCCAAACGCGCATTATTGGTCGACAGATTCCTTGAGTTTAGTTGTGATTGGCCAACGCATTGCAAACTCTTGGTGGCGCACTAATTGGTATCGTCCATGTTGCTTATACCTGTAGATAGATGGGCAACCTTTTTAAATAAAACACAATGTACCAGACTCTTCTGGCGATCGTTGTGAATAATACGTGAGTAATTGGAGCCACCGGAGACCGACTAAGTAACCCGTATTTTATATTCTTATGATGTTTTCCCAGGAAATGAAATATTGATGACTTCATGGCCGTATTCAGTTTCCAAAGGACGTGATACACTACTTCCATACGGGCTCTAAAATGTCTGGTTCCATGTATTGTGCATCCCTCCAGGCAGTGACTAACACTGATTGTATTTTGTTCGTGGAAATGTCTCGCTCTGATATATTTATTACAATGTATAAGACGCAGGTCGGTGTCTGGTTTCGTGTGTATGCCACTGTGGTTTAGCTTGAAATTGGGTCGGGGCAAAGACCTCCCTCGATATGACCAAGATTAATTTATTCCGCTGTCTTGTGTTGGTGTTGTACAGAGGTAGTTGGAATTGTAGTCATATTTATAATGATTGGACGATAGTCTTAAATCGACTTCACGACGCATAATTGGCTATAGGAAGGAGAGAAGCGAAATATCATATGTTGCAATGATAAGGTGAAATGTGATTATGTTTTGTTGCAATGGTATTTTTCACATCAATGATGCTGTAATAGAGAAAGGTTGGCCTATCGATCTCTTTGAGTGTCATATTACATCGGGCACATTTTGAAATTTATAGGGAAAATTATGCATGTTTAATATCCTTGGATCATTATACCTAGTGATTGAAACTTTGTAGCCGTTTTCCGTTTTGATAACGGTGCGTGTGAACATTCTTTGTGCCAGAGTAAGATTACTAGAGCAAAGTGTTTTTGTTCGTGTGTGATAGTTTCGTTACTCACTCAAGAATGACACTTCGCCCGACTTGCCTGAAATACCTATGAAGCTGTTGACTGCTCTCGTGGGCCAGCGCGTGCCCTAATGAACTGGCCGGGCTTTGGACGTCGTGAGCCCCCGTCAGTCCTCCCCCGCGACACGCTGGTGCCACGACCGCCCCAACACGCCGAATGCGGGGGTGTTGTGTGTTTTCCCAACGTGATCCTCGGAATCTAAAAATCCATCCCTGTTTCTAAAAACAACAATTAGGCATGCTTTATTTAAGAAAACAGTTTTACAGACATGCCAAACCGTTTTTCCTTTCGTAAATATCAAGGATATTTGTTTTTGTATTCTGTACCATAATCTCAGTGCGCTGGAAGGAGAGTCTATAAACTAATTCGCGTTTGACTATGTTGTAAACCTCACCTTAAAGGTATTATATCACACTTTGGTAGCGTACCGAAACAGAAGTCTTCACAGATTTACCTATAACTTACAGGGTATAAAGATGATGGTAAAAACATACCGTTAAAATGTTTCTGCCTGAAATGCTGTATTTATCCAGAATGGAGTAACCAATGACCAAAAACAATTTTGAGCTTTTAAAGATAAAAAAAATAACAGTGAAAAGACTTAAGAAATACTTTGGCCGTTTTTCACGATTTTCTCAAAAAGTGGGCACCGTATGGGACTGAAATTTTTACAGATGACTGTGACTCAATTTTCCTTAATATTTTTGCCCATGAATCTGTACTTCTTTGACAAAAACCAAAAAAATGGTGTATTTATCCAGAATTTGTAAAACAACAACCGAAAATCTTTTTGATCTTTTAAAAGATCAAAAATAAAAGAGAAAAGACTTAAGAAATAGTGTGGCTGTTTTTCACTGTTTTCTCAAAAAGTGGGCACCGTATGGGAAATAACAGATGACTGTTACTGTATCTATCTTCATAATGTTGCCCATGAATCTGTATTTCTTTGGTAAAAACCAAAGTATGATATTACCTTTAATAGCGACCTATAGGTATGCCCTTTTCAGCTGTATGTTTTCAGACGTACCAAATTGGCCAATCGCGTGGGCAGAATCCACTCAACCTATACTCATTGACCAATGGCGTGGACAGATCATTGACCAATGGCATGGACAGAATCCGCTTGGTATGTCAACCAACTATAATTGCATAATGCATTGACATTTTGTAGTCTGCTGTTATACGGTCGTTATCCTTACATTTCACATAAAGACATGCATTAGGCACACTCTGCCGCACTCATGACCGTTGGTTTGTCTTCTTGCTTTCAACCACCTGCGCCGAAGCTCACGTCCAAAAACTCGGGGTAATCGAAGTGAAATCTGACTCCTTTGGGCTTGAGTCCTAATGAGCTCAATGCATCATCGGACAGTGCCAGTGACAATGCATTATGAACTTATAGATTCAAGCTTGCCTAATGATACGATGCAGTTTCAACATTGCCTTTTGAGGTGGGTCCCACTTACCCATAACAGGGGCCAATTTCATGGAGCTGCTTAAGCACAACATTTTCTTAAGCATGAAAAGTCTTCCTTGATCAAACAGGATTTAAATGTTACAACACATTGTGATTAATTGCAGCAACTAGCAATCAAATTATGACGGCTCATTTATCTGGATTATATAATGTTTACTGCTTTTGACTTGTATTCAGCCGTTGTTTGCTGAGCGTAATATTCACAAGGAATTGTGGCTGGCATACTGATTTTATTTATTTTTTGTGCTTAAGCAAATGTTGGTGCTTAAGCAGATCTATGAAATTGGCCCCAGATTTTATTTCAAATGAGACGATAATTATAGTATACTGACATTTCACAAGAAAATCATGATGGGTGGAATGAAATAATATTAGTCAAAAAGCTACTTAAAGGTAGTATACTTTGGTAAGAACCCAACACAGAAATGTTCACAGATTTGCGTATAACTTACAGGGTATGAAGATAGTGGCGGTAGAAACATACCGTCAAAGTTTTTCAGCCTGAAATGGTGTATTTATCTGGAAATAAGTAAAACAACGACCAAAAATCTTTTTGATCTTTTAAAAGATCAAAAATAAAAGAGAAAACACTTAAGAAATACTGTGACCGTTTTTCGCTGTTTTCTCAAAAAGCAGGCAACGTATGGGACTGAAATTTTCACAGATTACTTTTACTGTATCTTCATTGATATTTGACCACGAATCTGTATTTCTTTGACAAAAACTTAAGTGTGATATTACCTTTAAGCAAATTTTGGTGCTTAAGCAGCTCTATGGAATTGGCCCCACCCAGGGTTTTTGTCCAAAGAGGGGATATAATAATACGGGCATTTCACAAGAAAATCATGATATAATAATCATGATATAAATTGTGGCATAAAATAATATTAGTCAAAAAGCCATTCAAATCAACATTATGTGTAAACGTACCTGGTAAATGAGTGAAGATTGACCATCAGTTTAGTAACAATTTGCCAAATAATGTTCGCAAATTGTTTACAACTGTTTTCACTGTATCAGTCTGTTGATAATGGTGGCCAGTACTCGGTAAAAGCTACCCTTTATTTAGAATGTATCTGACTATTGCCTATGGCAGTATGGAAGATTGTAAGCTAATGTAAGGCTCATAGCAATCTGAGTCAGAACAGGTAAACCCATAAATGCCACGTAATGAAAATAAACGAGCCGTCGTCTCCTCACGGTGCTTATACCCGGACATTGAACGGTCCTCCCCGTATAGATTCACATCAATTGCTCCGGTGATTCATGGGGGAAGACAAAGAACGATGGAATTACCCAAGTAATGAAGCAGATTAATGCCCAGCTTGGCTTGTTTTTGTCCCCGCTGGAAATTGAATGTTCTTGGTCAGGGTATATTATTAGAACTAATTGAATCGCCTGGTTGAGCCCGTGTTTGTGAATCTGATCAATTTAATTTACCCTCAGACAAAGCTGGGAGGGAGATATTGGACACAGTCAGCAAACCCCGGCTCTAGATGAGCCATTTGAGTGCGGTCAAAGGTCAGACAGAGCTTGCTTAGGCTGCATCCGAAATCAGTTGCCTCGAGTTAGGTCTAGGTCTTCACTCCATTGGAAATACGTGGAAAAACCAAAACAATAGACCTAGCCGTAGCCCTGGGAGCCCGTTTTGGACATGGCCTTCGGCTGCATCCGAAACCAATTGCTTAGAGCTATAGGTCTAGGTCTGGGCCCACATTGGAACACGCTGACTATATACGTAGCCATAGCTCTGCAAACCCGTTCCAAACATGGCTTTAGGCCGTGTCCCAATTCTCTGGCTGCGACTGCAAATAACACACAAGTCTATTGAAATGGCTTGCAGTCAATGGCTAGTGGCTGCCATAGGTACATGCGTAATTTGTAGCCGCAGCCAGTGAATTGGGAAACGGTCTTATACTCCGCCTGCCTGCCCATGGACCCTATGCCGGAAATAATTATATGTATATACAGTAAAGGAATATATGAAATTCATTGTGGGACAGTTTGCTCTCAAATTTAGCACACAAAATCCCATAGGCCGGCTATTGTGTGGAATTAAGTGTCCCGTGTTCAGATCACTTTGATGATTTGAAAGACCACATTCGCATTCGTCTTAATGTACATAATACTAGAAGAGGGACTGGATAGTTAAACCATTGAGGTATATAAAAAGGAACGACCTTTTGTCGTCAGTTAATCGTTACATACTATTGAAGTATACTTTTCCTTTTTCGGTTTAACTGAGCACGGAGTTTGTTGACAAGGACCGTGAAATTGGTCTCCAAGCCACCGGCACGAGCTCTCTTCTTCCCCGTACCGTCTTCCAGGGAGAGGCACGTTCCTCCGTGTGCTGATAGTTATCGATTAACCCCAAGTTCCAGTTTAGTGTCTGCAGCTGCCTCTTAAACCGTCGAGTGACAAATCTTGCACTGTATTCTTTGTTCGTTGCTTAGTTATCAAGTGCCGTGTGGCATCTGATGAATCGGCACTGGCTTGGCTTTTAAGCGGTGGGATTGTAGGGAATGGCGGTCGGTGTGTGCGCGCGTGCGGGGTAAACTGTGGCCGTGGTCACTTGAAGATGAAGCTAACGGCGGTGGAGTTCTTGATCACCCTTGTTGCTCGGCATGCCGTGACTATGCCAACGCCGACATGTGGCATCTTCTCGTCCCGTAGTTTGTATCTTAAGTCCAGCATTAGAGTGTTTCAAGATATCAGATTGCCAGCAGTGGGAATTTAAAGAGGACGGCTGTGTTTAAAGGGTCGCTGTTTGCTGAGTGTTTCCAAACAAAGTTGTTAGAAAAGCCAGAGTTGAAGGTATTCCCACGAACATCAGGATATGAGCATTGCATACAATCATGATCACTATGGACCTTTACGAAATGAAGCTTGAGGCTAGGATTGGGCTTTATTTTGCTACCGTCATATTGTGTCCTAAATGAAATGAAGGGCTTGAGATACATGTCGAAGCTGGGGCCTTTCTTCGGCTTCGTCGTTGAGAGGCCCAATCCCTTCGTTTCGTTTTGTGGGCAAAATGGCGCACGGGTAGTGAACTAAGTCCCAAGCCTAGCAACATGCCTGGTTTCGTAAAAGGCCCTATATGACAGCATTTGAATTAAAAACAGATATGCATAGTCCCAAATGTGATGTCCATTTTGGAATTGGAATACTGTAACCAATTTGTTTTACCAATGGCGTAGGCAGGCATGACGCGTACTTCACAATGATGAGGTGTGCGATTGAAAAGGTGCGCGCCAACATCTACTCTAAGTTTTGACCAATCAGGGGGCATCTTCTATCATACCGTTTGGCGAATGCGTCTATCACGAAGATAGCTGCTGCTGCCGCGCGGACGCGTGAAATTGACCAATCAACATCCTCCGTCACGATCCTGACAGAAATGTTCTCAAAACAGATCTGATTGGCTGATGTGCCGCGTTTCGTAACATTAATACGTACACGCATGTATCGGACGTTTGTACGTAGTGACACAGAGTATAATGAGTGATACTCAGACTATAGTTGTTAAGTGCCCTGTACCAAACAAAAATGGTAATGAGAAAATTGAGAGCGATTTGGCGCGCGACCTTGCACGTTTTGAAGTAATTGTAGACCTCATCTTTGATAGAAATTATCCCTCGCTGACCGGATCAGATATTAAAGTACAATTGCCCCTACCTTTAGGGCAAGGATTCAAAAGTGCTCTTTCGTGTATAAGTGGATAATTTGTTGGCCAGTTGGAAATATAATAGGAGGAGTTGTTGCGTGGTAAGGTACGTAAAATGTATGAAGTGTTAATCGGACACCTCTGACGTGTGCAGAATATGACCCGGAAAGTGACAGCTCTGAACGGCCTTCGAATTCGTCACTTTACTGGGGAGCGTGGACCGTGCCTGCCATGGCTGGGATGATCGGTCGTAGCGACACGGAAGCCCCTCGCTGTCCAGGGGCTGCCTTGATAATTGACCTGGCCGTGAGATGGTCACAGACACGGACATATCAGCGTCGCCAGGCAGCCCAAAGCACGGCCGCATCGCAACGAGCGATGACCACAACCAAAAATACATCATCCTAGACGGTTTAACTTGAAAGCAATTGCGATTGATCACTTCAAATACCATTACGACAGTGGTTTGACATCAGCCATTAAACCTGGCCACCTTTTCGTGACTTACTTTTCGCACAAAATTGGTTTGTTTGTGCGCAATAAAAGAAAGAATAGCGCTGCGCACTTGCGCTAAAAATAGCACCGAACCTCAGACAAACATTGCAACCGGCCATGCAAACTTGTGGTGAGTGGGGGTATGTGTGCGCGTGCATGCATGGTGTGATGTCATTATTGCAGAACGCTATTAAGCATACAAATTTCAAGACATTCGCTTGGTGAGTCATCTTTGTGTTTTATGCAATTTTTTGATTGCATAAAAAGATGGCGTCTCAAGAAACAGCGCCCCTCGCTACAGCGCCCTCTATTGATACAAATGACAGTTTGCATCATTTTAGGCATCTTATAGGTGCATTCGTTTAACTAACACGGGTCTTTCTTGCCTTACTGGGAATGGTCGTGCCATAACTGCCAAAAACAAGCGAGAGAATGGGCACGAGGTTGACTGGTGTCGACCCGGGGGAGCTAAACTAATGCACCCTAGTTTCTTACCCCTGTCGTAATACGGGCGATACACAATTGTGCGCCACCATGAATGCGTTGGCCAATATTTGTCGACAAACTGCGCATCTTTACATGCACATGCGCAGTTTGTCATTAAAATGTATTCCGCGCATTGTGATTGGCCAACGCGTCGCAAACCCATGGTGGCGCACTATTGTGAATCACCCGTATTGCGAAGTTTACTACAGTATACTTTGTGAACAGCGTAACATTTTGGGGCTGTGCTGAAAAAGATTTCATAATGCAAAATAAACTCACTTTCACAGTTTCAGAGCGGGAAATATGCTGTCATGTTAAACTTAGTGCCTATAAAATGTCAAACCATGTGCGCTCTCATCAAGACAATATAAAAATACCTTGGAACTGAGGGATTTATGCATAGGCTCCGACTCGAGCTAAGAATTAAGTTACATAATGTATATTTATGTATATGTATATATATCAATCTGATAGCAATCACTTTTAGATTTATGTTTGATTTTAAAGGTTATAGTTCTGTTTATGCTTATGACAGCTGCTATTAATGTGTTTTCATGAAATAACCACAAGGGAAACTGACTAAATTTATTTGTTTTCTTAGAAATCATAAAGCACATATAATATACGCTCTTTATGGGATCATTATAATCGCTGGCAAGGACACAGTTGATACACAGCATGTGCTCACACCATTGTATGTTCACACAAGGTTTAGCAGAGTTATAACGAGTCACTATTTTTTCATTGTGACCCGAGTCGAGTCTAGTCATTATAAAGAAGTGACTGAGTCGAGTCATTAGGTCAAGAATGTCGAGTCGAGTCACAGTGTGTAGTTGAGTCGAGTCAATTATTTAGCTCAAGTCAATTCGAGTCACAAATTGTTTGGAAATAAACAAACAAAAAGAAAGTGGAATTTGTTGGCTTTTTTTTATTTACATCCGGGTCACAACCTCTGGTGAAACACTTAACTCTGAACCCTTTCACACCACTGCGGACCATCGAATACCAAACACGGTCACAAATTATTATATGTCGCAGTGTACTCTGTGGCCTACAGTGCGGGTCCCTGGTCACAGTGCCAATGTTTAATTAATGATAACTAAAAGGTCTACCAACTGAGCCATCCAGCCCAGGGCTGGATGGCTCAGTTGGTACAGCGCCTGTGCGGTATTCAGGAGGTCGCCGGTTCCAATCCCGCTCCAGTCATTTTTTCTTTGTTCACTTTTCAATGACTTAAAAAACTCAGTCAGTTTCCCTTGTGTTTATTTCACGAATAACTAAAAGCTGTCAGCTGAATGTACCTGAATACCTTAATGTAATGGGCATATTCTATAAGACCCGAGTCTTATTAGTTTTGCTCGAGTCGAGTCGTGTCATTTGCTCACAATGACTCGAGTCGAGTCACTCTGATGAGACTCCAGTCGAGTCGAGTCATTTAGCCTTCAGGACTCGAGTCGAGTCGCCAAAAAAATGTGGCTCGAGTCATTGACTCGAGTCATTACAACTCTGAGGTCTAGTCTCAACATATGCATAGAATAGCACACCTGACAAAAGTTGAGGTTGCCAGCAAACTGAGTCACGATTAATAGCCTATGAAGAGAGGAATCTCCTCTTTTCATCATGAAAATAATAGCAAACATTGATCTCTCTGGGACATTACCAATTTGTTTCAGCTGTTTTCTCTACAAAAATAAAATAGCATTCTAGGCGCTTTTTTAATTTTTGCAGATTCCTCCCATGTCACAGGGGGCCTATCTTATCGCCTTATATAAATTTATACACAGATAACCATGTGGTCGTGTATAGCTTATAACGATATTGTGTTTCTTGTATTATTGTTATTATTGTGTTTTCAAAACATGAAATTATTGAAGACAGGGACAACCAACAGTACAGTACATTTAATTCATTTAATTGTATACGAAGCTTGGCCACTCTAGCCCTCTGAGAAGTAGGACCATTTATGAATTATGTAAGATATTGTATAGGATGTACGCCCACACACTGCGACTGTGTAAAAGTACAACCCTTTTCACATCACACAGTCGACGCACGTGCCAAAATACATTCGTGTCTGAACGGTATTAATTAATGCGAGGAGTTCTAACCCGTACTACAATAAACTAATACCGATTTGTGTACACACCGACCCCATGCTGCGACTAGACTGTTTATGCCAGCACGTGTGACCTTTGACCTGTGTTCTAGAAACCTCTGACCTTGGTGCTGTGGCTAGCTCTGCGTACGTACACACTGTGAATACGTACGAACCCACGCCACGTTCGGGTTAATTTCTCGTGTGCATACGTGCACTCAATGCATGTTGCTCCATTGCTGGCCATTGCGTGTATTATAATACATGTACTGTGTGTACAGTGCAGCTGGAACGCGTCTATTTTAGTCCTGTCTACACCGCGCTTTGTGCACGTGCAATTCCATGTCTGCCGTTTGTGAACTGGATAAACGATCGCGCTGAACGATACATATTTCCTCTGATTTCTCAGTTATTTCATGCCAGTTGAGACTCATTTACCATAGAGAATCATTGCAGTGTTGCTGTGTTCAGACTGCTGACTGTTTCTGCGAGTTAACGTACGCTGTTTGCACCGTGTCAATCTAGCCTGAGTCGGGATTATTCTAGACCTTTGAGTTCCAAAACTGTGGTGGGTGATTACATACGGGATGTCCGTACCGAAGTTAAGCCAAAGCAGCCCGTACCCTGCCGTGAGTCAACCCTCCCGTTCGGCCAACTGGACCCACGACGAGACCCAGATCCTGGTGGACGTTTGGGAAGAGCTTGACCAGCAACTGACCAACGAGGACCCTCTGCTCAGCAACAAGATGATCATCGCCAGGTCCATCCGTAGACTGCGGGACATGAGCTACGTCCGGAGCCAGGCACAGGTCCAGTTCAAGCTGAAGCAACTACGGCACAAGTACCGGACGCTGGCGGCCGGCAGAGCCCAGGGGGGTATCGGGCGACGAGCTGCTCAATGGGAGTTCTATGAACAGATCCATGGGATCTTCACTCGAACCAGATCAGCCGGGGCGCCGGGAGCCATTGAACCTGCCGAGAGCCAAGGTAAGACCTGGATATCAAGACAAATCACAAAATGGAGCTGAAGTTTCAGCCGTGTGAACACTCCATCCCTTCCTCGCGCACGCGCACCGTTTTCGACACCAGCCAATCACATCTCGCTTCCAGACGTTTGCCTGTGGCCAAATACATGTACCAGCCAATACGGACCTAGTGCATATAATTCCGAGTGTCCATGATTCCTAAGATGGAATTAAATCAAAGCCATATAGAACTTTCTTTTGTATACAAACATTGGCTCGTGATTGGCATGGGTGGCCGAATGTTGCAAATCATTTCGTCATCTCGAAAGACAGCGTGACCAAATTCACCATTTTTAAAAACTATCCATAGCTGTAAAAAATACATACAATCATTGCTTATTATGTTTTCTTTACATTCAGCAATATGTTTCAATGTTTATGAAACGTTGTGTACAAATTGTTTTCCAATAATGTGGTTATTTTTTATGCCCGGCTTTGATGGCTCGCATTGTTTCCGCCATCTTCGTTGGCAAAAACTAGGGCTGTTGCAAAAGAAAGGTCAGAAGCAGCTGCTAAGCTTCACTTCCACGCCATCGGTCACACTGTAATGTGCATGCCCTGACTCCTTAGCGAGGTAATTGTCACCGTGTCATGTCCTTAGCTCCTTTGGATATTTTTTTGTGTTCGATTGCAAATCTTGCAGGTGTCAATGTCACCCCATGTCCTTTCCGCTTACCAGGAAGAGGCGAAAGAATTGGCGGGTTGTTAAAATGCGTCAAAGTGTTTCGATTCTCCTTCGCCACGTTCTGCAATTATCATGAGTTTATTTACCAATGCAGACTGCACGAACTCACAAGCCTATGTTCTTGTCCTGATTCGCAATTACAATGTAATTTAATTAATGTCATGACCATGTTTGCCATGCACCGTGCCAATTTACCTGATAATTTTCTTGTCTTTAAGTTACTTGAAGTTGATCCAAAAAGAAAGGTCTTGGAAAGTAGGTCCGCTGCCAAGACGAGATCGAGCTTAACATGAACATTGATGTATTTTTCATTCGATTCGTAAACGCCCTTAATAATCTGTGGGTGCAGACCAGTAAATAAATTCCCATAGGCTCCCATGCTAAATAGCCAATTTCAAAAAAATATTTAAAATACTCAAAAGTTTCTCAGACACTCAAGCTATACATGTTCACCAAAATGAAGCTGAAAACTTCAATTTTCATTTTTCATTTCAATTTTCTATAGGGTAACCAATGCCTTTTTGAGAAAAATCCATCCAAAGGAAAATACCCTGAAAACGGCCATGTTGACTGGTGCCAGACTAAAAAAATGTACCCCTCCCCTACAGGCCCAAGTATAGAGCGAGTTTAGGGCCGGAATTCATCCAAACAGCGCAAAATTGAAAGTCCAAACTCTGGCGACCGGGTTCCATCCATTTTCTTTACAAGACTTCCCATGTAGGGCCCAGCAAATGATTATATAAAAAATATTTTGAGGGTATACAAAACATTCATGAGCTCCGCGGACTGATCTGGACCTATTCACTGGTCTGCAGCCCTGTGGGGTCGACAAAATCCGCGCATACACGGGTTTACACCTTGGCGGCCATCTTAGATTTTGATCGCAACTTCAAAACGAGGTACTTCCGTGCATGCGCACTTTTCGAAGTGTAAACCCGTCCATTGTCGAAGACAATACACGGGTTTACAATTCGGCGGTTTTGATCGGGACTTCAAAACGAGGCACTATCACGCATGCGCACTTTTCGAAGTGGAAACCCGTGTATTGGTGTATTTTTCATTCGATTCTTAATGTCTTTAGTCTGTGGGGTCGACAAATCCTCGCATTGTGATTGGCCAATGCGTTGCAAACGCTTGGTGGCGCACTATTTGGATTCGCCTATAGGTACCGGATCTATAGCGAAAACCGATCTATAAGCTCAGTGCTGCACGATTGACAGTATGGATTCAGCCAGGTACACAAAAGTCATATTAAGGTCCTGCCCTAGCTTCCACTTACAATGCCAAACACAATTTATTCGCAATCACAGATTGTAATGAAATACCACAGCAGGCCGTGTCTTGATATGAGCAATGCTAATGTCATTTTCTTTGCCTAGTTGAGTCGTGATTTATCGATGTCTTGTTTTATGAAGCCGTATAATTGAATGACGGAGAGATATTTTGAATGACAAACCCACTTTCCGTTATCTTATTGCATTAAGTTTGTCGGTAACTTCTGGGCGGAGATTGTAGTTATACATGTAAATGCCTTAATTCAGCAAATATCAAGTTATTATGTGATTATAGCTGACCGAAAAACCTGCATTTTGTTGAAGGGTATAGGCCTAGCAAAATGGGAAAAGCTTTTCATATTTTACATGAAAACAATTTTTCCGGGAAGAGAGTTCTGCATATTGAAGTTAGTATAATGTCATTAGTATCGATATGTTTTTGTATAGGATATCCGCTTTCCTAGCAATCCTACAAGCCATTTGTCCGTTACTTCCTTTTCTTTAAAAAAACATGTAGTGTACTTATGGACCTACATTTCTTTGGTTTTTACTTTTTAACCTTTCTACTTCTTTAATTCATTCCATGTTTTCACTCTCTTTACCTATTCACTTCTATGTTTACTTCATTGTTCTCTTTGTTGTTTATTTGTGTTCGTCGTTTCCGTCTATAGTTTACTCATTTTTGTACTTATTCGTTTACTTGTTTACTTTTTCGTTTGTTTATCTTCAAACTGATTTGATCTGTTCTCTTATTTGTCTCAGTTATTCGATTTTTGGTTTGGTTATCATCATATGTGTTTATGTTTTTGTTTACCTAGTCGTTTACTTAATTGTTTCTTTCTGCTGCTCCGATTCGTACGTTGTTTATTTCTGTGTATCATCAAATAACCTTCACCAACGATACCGTAGCTCAGTTGTTATAGAGCGCCTGCACGGTATTCAGGAGGTCGCCGGTTCGAATCCCGCCCAAGTCGATTTTTCTTTGTTTACCTTTCAGTGACTTAATTATTACATCAATAAAGCTACATGTAATAAACTGCTGCAAACTGCTTATCCGCCAAAATAATGACCTGATATTTATAAAAATGCTTGGAGATAGGAGGCCTGACGCGTTTCGATCCTAGCAGGATCTTTATCGGAGACTAATTATATGACATGTAGGCACATTTCTGTTTGTATGGTTGTGTTTGTTGTTGGTTGTTTCTTTCTACTTTCGTCCTTGTTTCATTCACCTTTGGTATTCAGCCTTCTCTGACGAAGTATCCAGTAATTGAATGTAATCCTACCGTACATAAAGGCCTACATTCGTATAAAATGAATCATATCTGTCATTCGATATCATGTAAAGCCGTACAATATGCATAGTGCACCTCTGGCAGTCTGCAGCCTTAGTGTCAGGGAGACAGTTTGACTGCCTTCTCGTGAAGTTCTCGTTTCTCCATCTCACCTTGCTGTGAAAATACCCTCAGGGCGAATCGGTCTGGTCCAGCATTATATGGTTCCCACTTCTCAGATGCATTAAAGGTATAATACATGATGAGCGTGATCCAAAATTAGGTAACATTCAAAAACATAAATGAATATTCCTTCAACAGTGTTGAAGGATCAACACCCTTAAAGATACTTCTTTTCACTAAGAAAGGACAATGTTTTTCTAATCTAAAAAAAATCTTACATTATTCAATTAACCAAAGTTGAAAATGTTTCCAAGTTTAATAAAAACAAAAATCGTAGACTCAGGTGAAGGTAATCATTTTTATTGATATCCTTCCCTCACGCCCTAAAATCTTCTTTAAAAAATAACAATAGACACATTGAAAATGACATGTGGACAACTTTCACTGGTGTCAGGGGTAAACATTCACATGGTTTTTTTTTACTGACAATAAGTATTCAAGAAATCTTTGGCGAAGCAATTAATGCATTAATGTCAATCCCTCACGTGAGAGACGGATTTGGATCACGCTCTGATTGGTAAAGGTCACAGAGCAGCACTCACACTTTGTCTGATCCAGCATCATGAAATAATAAACCTGTGAAAAATTGGGCTCAATCCGACATCAACAATATTAAGGAAGATACAGTAACAGTCATCTGTGAAAATTTCAGTCCCATAATGATGCCCACTTTTTGAGAAAACAGTGAAAAACGGCCACAGTATTTCGTAAGTCTTTTCTCTTTAATTTTTGGTCTTTTAAAATCAAATTTCTTTTCTTTCTTTTTTCTTTTTTTTTTTTGGATCTTTTAAAACACATAATTTTGGTCACGGGTTTTACTCTTTTCTGGATAAATACAGCATTTCAGGCAGAAAAATTGTAACGGTATGTTTCTACCATCACCAGCTTTATACCCTGTAAATCTGTGAAGATTTCTGTTTCGGTATGCTAGTACCTTTAAGGTTGGCCATTCCGTACTTCTGTACTAGACTTGAATTCAAGCCTTGTGTTGAGAATTTGGCTAACTGCAGTGTACACTTTTCCGATCAGTTGCAGACTGTTTTACAAGTCTGGCAATATTGTGCAGTATAAAGTAGTAGCCCGCGGTGCTGTATTACCGACACCTCCTTCCTTAACACGGACTTGATCTGACGTCTAGTCGATCATCCTCCGGCTATAAAGATTTTTAATAAAACAAAATCTGAATTTGCACAAGGATCAGGGCCAGGATTGACTGCGCGACGAGTGATATCCCTGACTTAAAAATCCATACTTCTCCGTTGTCGATGGGTGCAGTTTTCAAGTGTGCTTCTATAGGTTCAGTGACAATCAAAGCACTATCTATCTTCGAATCGTGTATATGCCTACATTATTTTAGTATGCCTGCTTGAAATTTTAGGCATTCTTTCCTGAGAATGTATGGCAAAGTCAACACCGAAACTAATATAATGCCTTCGCGCAAACAAAAATGAAATGCTCAAACCTGAAAATCATTGACCAAGCACTCTGCGTGTAATTTGCCAGACACGAGTGCAGTGTTTGCACGGGTTTTCATTTTGCAGTGTCTGCAAGTTCCGGTGCCGTGGGTTCTCAAGTTGTACACGGGGGATGAAGTGATGCGCGTGGCGTTTCCTCTGAAGAGCACGGGATTTCCGGACTCACTGCCGTGGTACCTGTAGATGCTGTATGCAATTAATATACTGGCCTTTTGCGTGTGTAATGACTGTGTATATTGGTTGGGTTATTAATCACGACACAGAATCGTGAAGATGACACCAATATTGAAAATAGTCATGGTTCTTCATAATTGGGAATGATATACCGTTTAAGTATTGGAGAGTATTGTTGACATGTACAGTATATTATAATCATCATCCAATGAGCACTTTATCTGCGAAACTTGGAGAAATCAGAATCATATTTAAGAATCATGAAGCTTTTATTTTCGATGATTAAAGCATCATTCTCAAAGTCACTTGTACGTTGATTTAATTTTATCATATTTAAGTGATGAACTTTTATTGATGTATTTACACGAAGTAGGCAGAGCCAAAAATGGGCGCCATTTTAGTTCGAAAGTATTAATATGGAGCTTTTATAGCTCCGTGGTATTAAGGCTGCATCAAAATCTGTTGTCTAGAGCTAGGTCTAGGTCTTCGCTTCATTGAAAATGCGCGGAGACACCAAGACAATAGACCTAGCCGTAGCTCTGGAAGCCCGTTTCGGACACGGCGTTATCGCCACTCGCTCTTTCTTGCTTGGGATCTACCTGGTGGCATTATGTCAGTGCCCCTAAGAGGGCGCTGATCTCCACTCCAGGCGTCTGGCGGGTGTGTGCCACTCTTCTTGGTGGAGAGTCATAGCGTTGTCTTCGAAGGAGCTATGAATTAAGTTGTGAATTAATGGTTGGATGGATGGCATGTTCAGAGCTCAGTACTCACATCCAGAAATGTCTTCACTGCCAAAAATTTGACACCTGAGGGTTGGTGTATCTTTGCCGTATACGGTCAGGGAGAAAGGCTTGGCTGGACGGCAGGGCTAGCTCCCCTATAGTGCTCGGTGGTCAGTAAGTACTCCAGTCTCCAGCCCCTACATCGGTGTTCGTATCAAAGTGACCGACCGGTGTTCCAGGGTCCTAGAATTAGGCTGCGTTCACACGAGGTGCTAACTTTGAACAATTTGGCCGTCTGAACGCAAGTTTTTCACTGTCAATTTCGCTTGCTAACAAAGTGTTTGCTATGTGGATCGGTTTGCGGAAACTTTCGCACGGCTATATCGTTCGCACAGTCTCGCAATTAGGTCTCAACGTTTCGACTAGTCTGTTCTAGTCCTCATCAGGAGACCTGTCGACCGACTTAGCAATCGCAGTGAAATCAAACCTACCAATTAACGACTAAAACGGATAACAAGTTATTAAAACGCTTTTCCCTGTAACATTATAAAATTGTGCCCAACAATCCAATGAACACTTTGTATCTTATTTTATAACGAAGAGTCTGTTTTCCATAGGCGAGCATGTTCGTAGAAACTAGAATCCACAATTTCTCCCCGTGGTGGAGAGTGCGTCATTGGTACAGCGTGCGTACAATCCAGGGACGTGGGCTGACCGGGCCTGACCGACGGTCAGCCCCGGTCGATCCAGGGTGGAACAACCCCGGCAAGACCCGCCTCGCGTTCACCGCAAGCCCGTGCTGGATATCCAATGACACTATACGGCAGTCATAAAAGTCATATAAGTATAATCCTTTGAATCCTACCCTAATACAATTTGAGCTCTAGTATTATGATTGAGCGGCCCGGCAATGTACTGTATATCAGCCGACACGCCCATGCATTAAAGTTACATGTACTATCATAATTTCGTAGCATACCGAAACGGAAATCTTCACAGATTTACCTTTAACTTACATGGTATAAAGATGGTGATGGTAAAAAAAATATCGTTCACGTTTTTCTGTCTGAAATGCTGTATTTATCCAGAAAAGAGTAAAACCAAAACAATTGTTATCTTTAAAAGATAACGATGAAAATTTAAAACATACTGTTGGCGTTTTTCACTGTAAGTGGGCACCGTATGGGACTGAAATTTTCACAGATGACTGTTACTGTATCTCCTTTGATATTTTTTGCCCATGAATCTGCATTTAAGCATGATTTTACCTTTAAAGTACCTTTAAAGTGTTATCCTTCAAATAGGGCCTAACTTGAACAGTATATTATCTGAGTGATAATTTACAGACCGTGTATGTCGAAGTCGTGATCAGTTTATTGTTTACGATGTACGAACATCTGCTGTGCTTCAACTGAATTATCTTGTCACTGTCATGCTTGTGATTTTTGCCTGCGGTCAACAATGTCAACATCAAGTACATGTAACACCCCAGCTGACCCGTGAAACTGAGGGCGTTTACGAAACGGAGGCTCGGGCACAGGCTCATACGCTGGCTCAGGCTCCAGCTCTGACATCCATGTGCTGAGTATATAGGTTGTGGTTTTTCTTTGAAGCTGAAGCTCTGTTTCCCTTTTCAAACCAGAGAATCTACTTCTGAACCGCAGCCAAAAGCCTCTATTTTGGTACCTGTTATTGTAGAATGGATTCATGAAAATGGAGACGGAGCCTGAGCCTCCGTTACGTATAAAACGCCCCGAGTTTCAGACAACGATAAACTGCAACAGCGCCCACTTGTGACCGTATACATCCATTTTCTCCTTTCTCACTTTTTGTGTTGGTGGTCGCACTTTACACCGGCCGCTGTGACAAATACAATCTCCGTGCCTCTCGCCTTCATAAATGTTTATATTAATTATCATGCATCGTGTCTCGAAAGTGCAGCTACCCTTTAGTTATTTCAAGCAATGCTTAATCCTGCGTGGAACCCCTTTCAGAAATTTCAATTTGGTAGTGTGCAATATTAGGCTTTATGTGTTTCTATACCGTGATTGGAATTTGTATTGAGTTCCCGTATTTTGTCCATGATTTTCCCTTATGTTGATGCGTAATCATCAATTATTTCGTTCTTCTACTTCTTGGCAGTCTTGTCAGTTTCTACCCGTTACGGTGGCCTAGCCAACTGGTCCTTATTACTTCTGTTGTTTTCATTGTAAGTGGTTTCATGGCTTCTGACTGCCAAACCAACAAAGATAATTGACTATTTAGGGACACCGCCAACATAGGGCTTGATAGCTCAGTTGGTATATTCCGGTTGTCGCTGGTTCGAAATCTTCGAATTCAGCTCCAGTCATGTTTTTTCTCGAAACCCTATGATCCATCGTAAAAAACGAAGGGCAACCCATTATCCTTCGACTTCTATGTGGGGCCGCAATGCATCATAATACGAGTGATAGTAAGTTACGATGAGTTTGGTGAAATCGACCCCAGTTTCCCTTGTGGTTATTGATAATTATCGTGTATTTTTCCTGTGAAGCCTTT
This sequence comes from Astropecten irregularis, assembly GCA_963971285.1. Classification (NCBI taxonomy): domain Eukaryota; kingdom Metazoa; phylum Echinodermata; class Asteroidea; order Paxillosida; family Astropectinidae; genus Astropecten; species Astropecten irregularis. The sequence continues at coordinate 25,374,931 of OZ020247.1, read as the reverse complement.
GAGTAAAATCCCGCGAAGGATTGAAACGTTGAATCAACTCACAAAAGGCTTACTGTGTTAAATGGTAATCATTGCCTATCTTTGCTTTTCTTTCATGATTCATTTTGTTGAAACATTAAAGCCATATTATTTATGCCCAATGGCCCCGCGTGATGGGTGGGAAATCCTGGAACAAATTGCGGGACTTCCCAAGTCCCAACGGCATATTGACTTTAATTTGCTGTGCCAACATTCATTCTGGAAACCGGAGCTAATATATCGGCGGATTAGACGAGAATGATTCGAGGAAGATTACCAGCCCATCATGGAGGTCATTGCCCCTCGGTGATTTTTAGATTTTGTATTTGAGTATTGATATTACAGCCCTGGATATGAGGTTGATGAGACATATAGGTGGTGCTTTAGGAGTTTTCTTCTTGCTTTCTCAAAAACTGATTCATTAACCAAAGTCGCAAGCGGTTTTGGGATCGCCGGCAGTTTGCCAGGCCTTCCAAGAACTTGGCAATCTTTTGGAAAACTTCATGCGTCAGCTAAGCTTTGTCAGAAGGATTGATCCATCTTTATAATTATGGAACTAAAAGACCGTCCAAGGGAAGATGGGCAGTGGGCACCTTCCTGGCATGGACAGTCAAAGATCGACACTGGTCGGTTGTTGTAGACGTAGGCCTATGTTTCAACCGAAATAACCAGTGTTTCGGGAGGTCTTCTAATACAGTTTTTCTCTGTAATGAACGCAACTTAGAGGTTGATGTTACATAAATGTTTTGGTTTAACTCATTAACTGTAGGTGTGAACTTTATAAACAGTAAACATACGGACCTGAAATGAGTAATGATGTTTTGGTTGTTGATCCTCATCAAATGTAATAATAATGTGTGTATAATCCCCGTTTCTTTGCCGAGTCTTGGGTCTCTTCTTTTGGCTGTGAGAAAACCCATTGCTAGAATACGTTCCGTGAGGTGTGATCTGCTAAGCTGAGGGACATAGAGACCCTGAGGCAATTTCAAGACGATTCTACGGACGGGTCGTGTCCTGCGGCTTACCTTAGCTCCGGTCGTCCGTTACTTTAACTCGCCACGGAGTTCGTTTGCATTATTTTTCGCCTCCCGCGGTTTACGTCGCACGGTGGCGCTGTTCTGTAATATCAGACCATTTTTATTGGGGTATTTATTTTCTTTAACGTGTGATTTGTATAGGGTTTATGTAAACTTTAGGACAAAGCCCAGCGCCGTGTGCTGAGTTATTAAAAAGAGGTTTGCATAAAACTTACCTGATCCATGGGATAGAGGGTTATGTGATGTGAGTGGCTTCTGACTGCCAAACGAATAAAGATAATTGACTTTTAGGGGCACCGCCAATAATGGGCTGGGTAGCTCAGTTGGTAGAGCGCCGGTAGGATACGTATTCCGGGAGTCGCTGCATGGTTCGAATCCCGCTCCAGTCGTTTTTATTTGTTCACGTTTCAATGGCTTGGACCCTAGTTGGTTAGTTTGGTCATTATGAATAACACCAACAATATTAGGAACTTGGGCACAATGCAATATTAACCGTCCATCTCATTTAAAGGTACAGGATCGGTAACGTATCATACTCTAACAGAAATGTTCACAGATTTACGTATACCTTTCATGATATGAAGATGGTGCTGGTAGAAACAAACTGTTAAAATATTTCTGTCTGAAATGGTGTATTTATCCAGAAATTGCCAATAGAAAGACTGAAAACAGTATTGCTCTCATCAGGGTAACATCAAAACTATCCTTAAAGTTTTATGTAAGGATTTTCGCTATTTTCTCGTGCCTCAGATCTCCGATTGAGTTCAAACATTCACATGTGTGTTATGATGCTGGATCAGACAAAGTGTGGGTGCCGGTGTTCTGTGACGTTTCCGAACATGTTTTATACCTTTAAGCTGCAAACTCTCTCAAAATAATTATAGTACATGTAACAGGATCTTTTTCAAAGGCTACACGACCTTTGAGAAAGATCCTGCTAGGATCGAAACGCGTCAGGCCCTTGATCCTAACAACAAGCATACATTTCAGGTCATTTTGGCTGATGCGCAGTTTGCAGCAGTTTATTACTTGCATTGACAAAATGTAATAAGTCAGTATGAAATAATCATGGTTGACATGTTGAGTGCGTCACAGAAAAGTACATACGTGAAATTAACTTCATTCAGACTGAAAGCACCCCCATGGACCCATGATCTTCTGAAAATGAAATACACCAGGTGAAGGTTGTATTTTAATTTGTCTGTTGTTTAGTTACATATACAATAGTCAATCTATGATAATGTTTGTAGTGAAATGTCTTTGAATTTGTTGCGCAAAACGTCGACAATTGTAATCTTACCCCATGTAAAAAAAAAAAAAAAAAGAAGTGGATGTAATTATAATGGATATTTCCGTGTGTTTGTCTTTCACCGTGGTCAAACCGAGCTGCGTGCGTTAGACGAATTCTTAGCGTTGGCTGTGTTGTCCCATGAGGAAACACACTTTGCCATAGGTCAAAGCCAGCTTGCTAGCAAGGCTGCACTATGCACTCAACCTACTATACACAGGCTGGAGTCATTGTGTATTCACACACACATTCACTGTGTGCCTTATATTATCCCTGGGCACAGCTAGCTATATAGACGAGGTCAAACTAGCACCTTTGTACATTACATATGCATGTACACACAGCATGTAGGGAGACGTGTGTACATGCATGCACTGTGCTTGGCACGTACAAGCATCGCATACAGTGCTTTCATACAGGCCTTGTGTGGAATATGCAAGGACAGCAACCCCGGGTTATTTTAACCACAGCCAAACCTAACCGCGGTAAAGATGGCGTCGGACCGTGTAGATCGCTCTCTTTTGTCCGGGATTCACCGAGTTTTCCCCGTCAGTGTTCATGCCAGTCGGGCCGGTGACGACGGGTCCACATCTCCCGAAGACGGTGGTGGGGGTGCTGGGGGTGAGGCCGGGCGAGGCGAGGGGTACAGTCTGCGCCAGGACCGCAAGCGATCTTTCACCGAGTTCGAGACCGCAGCGGACTCCGACCAGTACCCTTACTCAGAGGAGGACATCGCCCAGCCACACGCGCCTTCGCGCCCGTCGGGCTCCTCACGGCAGCAACTGCTGGACTTCGCATCCGTATCCGACGGTCGATCGGCCACCAAGCTAACCCGCATCCGAAACTGGACTCACCCGGAGACGAACACCCTGCTGTCCATCTGGGCTGACGAGGAGGTACAGACCCAACTCAAGAATTCCGTGCACAACAACTGGATCTGGGAGCGGATCAGCATGTTGATCGAGCAGCGTCATCCGGAGTTCCAACCATCTCGTACGGCGGCTCAGTGCAAGGAAAGGCTGACCTACCTCCGGAAGCAATATCGTAAAGTTGCTAGGCTACGGGCACGTGGCAAGTGGCCCAACGTGGGAAATATACAAATATACCTAGACCGAATTGACGATGTACTAGGTGAGAAAATAAAAACCATGGAGGAAGGAAATACAACCTTCATTAATACAGTACAGAAAGCTTTGGCAGGGCAGAAACTTTGCGCTTAAAGGGGCAAGGTCAATGGCACGGTCTTGTGACATATTTTAAAGGGGCACCATGACTAAAGGCACGGCACGGTAACACTTGCCTTCTGCAAAAGTTAGGACTATTTGAAGTTATATTTTTGAGTAAGCCGCGTTCGGACAGGGACGATGGTTAAATTTAAAAAGTTTTCGAAAGTTTTCTGGCCGTTCGGACCGTGAACTTAATAATGACCTGAAATGTATAAAATGCTTAGAGTTAGGAGGGCCTGGCGTTTCGATTCTGGCAGGATCGGTTTAACCTTCGAGATAGATCCTGCTATGATCGGAACGCCGGGCCCTCCTATAGTATAACTTTCGGTACTTAAAATAAAATACATTTAAGTTGTTAACATTCAGTTTAAACTGTGTAATGCGTTCAATAGTAACGACGAAACCGATGTGGATTCAGCCAAACTCAACGATTGAAACATTGCCATTTATTATTATTTTGTGCATGGTTATCAATTCAATGAGGTTTTGTAAATCAAGTGAAAAACTTCCAAGCATTGCAAATGCATTGGAACCTTTGTTTGATAACAGCATAATTGAATAATAGCACTTAACAAACCAAACCAATTCGTATAACCTGTGCGCGCTAAATCGTGATGGTAGCTCGAAGAAGCTGAACTTTGACCCAAACTTTTTAATTGAAAATGTGTATCTGAAGACAAATCGGATGTAACCGGATCGTTAGCCCCTTTAAAGGATTCTTTTTATTTCCACGTACGCTTCATACTCTCAAGCCAGGAAATTTGGAGTCCTACTTTATGAACATTATTCAAAATAAAAAGTACGGCGTGGGGTCCGGGGCCCGGTTAAGATCAGAGCGCATTCTATAGATGCTCTGTGGTGCATTCTTATAGCCCGATTATCATTTCCTCTGCTGAGGAATATGCTTTTGAAAAATTGGAACTTATTTATGAAGTTTTGCATCACAACCGACGTCCAGCAGAAATTCTTCTTCTTCTTCTTTAATCAACAAAGGGGCGTGTCCCTCCCCATTGTCTGCGCCATTGTATTCAATAATTACAGTTGTAGTCTGTTGTTTTTAATCTCCAAAACTTACAGCCAAGCGATCATCAACCGGTGCGAAGTCATCAAGCCAGTCCTCACGGTCCGTCCTACCACCCAAGTCGTCAGCCTCTGACACCGGTGCCTCTCCCTCGGGGCCCGGCGGTCATGGCACCGCGGCCGCCGGTCGCCGTGCGGGGTCCCAGCCCGGCACCGGCCCGCCCGTGGTGCCGTCCCTGCCGGACGTTCCGGAGAGCGGGGAGGAGGACGATGACGACTTCGATGATGACGATGACGAGTTGGACGAGGCGGAAGCCGATGAAATCCAGGACCTGTTTGGCCAGATTCAGGATCAGGATGCTGAGAATGAGACGGACATGTCAGGTATAACAACATCGTCACATGGGGCCAATTTCATAGAGCTGCTTAGCACAAAAATTCGCTAAGCATGACATTTCTGTCTTAGTAAAAACAGTATTAACAACCAAATTACCGCGTGTTGTGAATCACATGCAATTGTTCTTTGGTTGTTGTTCGCTGACCATGAATATCGAATGGAATTTTCAATGGTGGTTTGTTTTATTGGACAAGCTATTTTTGTGCTAAGCAATTTTTTGTGCTATGCAGCTCTATGAAATTGGCCCCTGTTTGGCACTTAAACGCATCTCAGGTCGTACTGATGTTGGGAATCGAATTCTCTATCAAGTCCTGGAGTCGATTTCACCAAACGAATCGTAACTTTCTCTCTCTCCTGAGGACGACTAGAGCACACTAGTCGAAACGTCGAGAATCCACTCTCATCAGTCCTTTTCAGGACCACACATCTTTCTAAAAGAGATTTTTATACATGGTGTCACCGCAAGCCTTACTCTCTCTCTTGCATCGTAACTTACTATCAATCGTAGGACTTATAATGCATTGTAGCCTTACGTATGATATGATGGGTTTTTTTCGTAACTCTAGTTGCGATCGATCGTGAGGGCTTCGTGAAATCGACCCAAGTCGCAGTATTAAGCACCTAAGTACCAAACGTAACTCAATCACAAAAATCTTGCTATTAAAAATCAAATCATTAACGATGCCAGATACTAAAATGCAAGTCAAAAGCAAGAAACCTTTTATGAAGATTTGATGGGCTATCGTGTTTTCATCGTGCCAAGAAAATTTTTGTGCTTTTAAGCAGCTCTGAGAAATTGTGTCTACCTTCTCTATAACTGGGAGCAATGTCTTGTACTTGATATTGGGGCAGAACAAAATTACATTATCATACCACAATCATAAGCTCACCATAATTATTATGTTTGAATGCGCATGGTGAATTGCGTTTTTTGTCAAATATTTGTAGCAGTTGGTGTGGTGAGTTAAGGTTTATAAGGTTTACTTCAAACAATTTTAATCAGTCTGTGTTGGTGGCTTTTTGTTTTTGTACTCACACAGCCGAGATGTCAGCGGAGACCAACGGCAAAAAAACCGTCGAGCCAAGCTTCGCCTCTTTCACTCCCACCGCCAAATCAAACAAGAGATCGGCGGCGTCCAGCAGCTCACAGCCGAACCCCAAGAAGCCCCGCGGCCGTCCCAGGGGCGTCGCTCCCCCAAGGGACGACCTGACGGTGGCCCAGGCCATCACGGACGCCGTCATGCGCTTCATCGACCACCAGTCCTTCCACCTGACCGAGCAGACCAAGCTCCTCCAGCGGTACCTCAAGTTCGAGAGGGCCAGGATGCGCTGGGAAATGGACATGGAGACACGTCGCATGAAGTGGGAGGAGGAGCGAGAGATGCGCGAGGAGGAACGGAGGCAACGCGAGGAAGAGCACCAGGCCAAGCGTGTCTCGGACAACCGGGAGTTCATGCTTCAGATGGCCGTTGTCTTGGGCAACGGAGGCGCTGCAGCTAAAACCAAGGACAGTACTAAGAACTGATGAGCATCTCATCCTGAAAACAATAGCGGGACCAAATAATAACTGTTTGACACTTGTACACAACTCCGCACCCCTGAAACGTCAGGTTGTCAAAGGGACGTTTTAGTACAACTTGCCAAAGCCAGTGTTCCTTAATATTTTACAGATTACAGGTATTCTGTAGAAAGCAACAGTGATCGTATACCACAGTGATAGATCAGACAATGTAGACTTTTCTTCATATTTGCATATTTATTACCTACTTAGCACCTACCTAGCACATAAGGTGGTGCATCAGAATTGTGGACGCAACTTGAATAATAACAATCTGTATTTTCAAATCTGGACATCAGCGAGCTTAATAACAATGTGACCGGGTTGTCGGCCTATCTTGCCGCCTAGCTTTTACATTAATTTGTACACACGGTAGACTTTACCTCGGAAACCTCGGTCCCAAAGAGTGCTGGCGATTTAGTCCCGGAGAATTTTTTCAACGGTGCGCGTATTGCTTTATGTATGATAATGAATTACTATTGTATACCTCCCAAGCCCGATCATAAACAACTTGTGAATTACGTTGACAGTGTTAATAAGTCTAAAACATTTGCATTAATGTTTGTTTGTTTGTTTGTTTGTTTGTTTGTTTGTTTGTTTCAGTTGTTTTTGCTGCTGTTGTCTTTGTTGTTGTTTTCGTCTTCTCGTAAAATGATTTCTTCACTGAATAAACTATACAGCAAGTTACCTTGTATTTCGTTGCTGAGTAACACTACGGGTTTTCCAACTGTTGTGTAAGTGCATGTTGAAACGTCTGTTTTGTTTGTTAGAATAAAATCTCATATTTTTGGCCATCATTGTTATAGAAATAAGTTGTGTTATTTGATAGACTGTGTTCCTTGCATTTTATTTTCCATTCCTTGCCTTGCCCTTTCCTCCCCCTTTCATTTTCATTTTCATTTTCATTTTCATTTTTATTTTTTTTTTGGCTGTTCCTTTTCTTGTCCTTTGGTTTTTCCTTGTCCTTTGGCTTTTCATTGTCCTTTGGCTTTTGCTTGTCATTTGCCTTTTTCTTGATTGTCTTTTGGTTTTTCCTTGTCCTTTGGCTTTTCCTTGTCTTTGGCCATTGGCTTTTCCTTGTACTTTACCCTTGGCTTTTCCTTTTCTTTGTCAAATTGTCAAATTTCCCTTTCCAGTGCCTTTTCGTTTTTCTTTTCCTTTACCCTTGGCTTTTCTCTGTCCTTTGGCATTTCCTTGTCCTTTGGCTTTTCCTTGTCCTTTGGCTTTTCCTTGTCATTTTCATTGTCAAATTTCCCTTTCCAATGCCTTTTCATTTTTCTTTTCCTTTTCCTTTGGCTTTTCCTTTTCCTTTCCTTGTACTTCTCCTTTGCTTGTACTTTTCATTTGCTGGTACTTTTCCTTTCCTTGTACTTTTCCTTTCCTTGTATTTTTCATTTCCTTGTACTTTTCCCTTCCTTTTCCTGTTTCTTTTTTCTCTCCCTCCCCCTTTTCCTTTTCCTGTTCCTCTTCCTCCCCCTTTTCCTTTTCATTTTCCTCCATCTTTTTATTTTCATTTTCTTTACCCTTCCCTTTTCCTTTTCCTTTTCCCTTTCCTTGTACTTTTCCTCTTCTTCCAACATTTCCTTTTCCTGTTCCTTTTTCCGTGTGGGTGTACAACTTTACTGTTCCGGTGTTTCCTACTCAGATAGAAATACGGCCCGCATGGTCCAGCAACCACAATCAGAAACAGGGGTCGATACGGTTGGATATTTCGGCGAATGGTTTGATTACGTAATCCCATGTAATATCCGCAGCGCTGCTGTGTACACTCTGTTGTAGCACTATCTTATTCCAATACATTACGTGATATTTATTGGGTGCATTCGTTTAGCTACCCCGGGTCAGCCCTTTCTGGGAATGGTCGTGTTTTACTGCACAAAACAAGTGAGAGAATGGTGACGAGGTTGACTGGTGTCGACCCGGGTGAGCTAAACGAATGCACCCATTGTAGTGTTTTCATTGATGGTAACCTTTGGCCTATATGAGCCTATCTTTCGTGTACACATGTACACTTCGTTGAAGATTGCGTGTTGGGTTTGTACCGCTGATCTGGATCAGTGGTCTGCACGTGGTTTGCAAGCCAGTACCTCAATTTGACTGGACAACATGGCGTCGTGTACTGGTATTCTGAAAGTGCTTCTGCCCATTTTGGTGGCCTTGTACGGTGTGTTCTACTGGCACGCGGTTGCCAGTCGCATCTATTACACTGGGGAGGAACGATTAGATGGAAAGACGGTCATCGTAACAGGTTTGTAACACCATTCATAACACTCACTTGAAGAAGCATTGTACTTGTACAGAATTACATGTATATGGCCGTGATGGAGTTTGCCACTGAATCTTGGCAGTATAGGCAAATAAGTTCTTTTATGTGGGTAATGGTTTACAATATTCCACTCTGCACCTAAAATTAGTGGTACCATTCATGACTACTTTCTACAACTAAGCAACACTTGTTTTATTAGAATTTCCTAACTTTCTTGAACCTTTAATGCTGTTTTAAGTTTTACTGCTGGGAGTCTTGCACAATTTCCCTCACTTTGTAGTGAGTCAGCAGTTTTAGTGCGTGTGCGCTGTTTATGACTGTTCGTTGCATGCAGTGTGTGTTGAGTGTTGTTCTTCATGTCACTGACTCCCCTCATGATCGGCATCCCCAAAAGACTGAAAGAAGTGTGATGAAATGCAGAGACAGGGTGTAGTTGGTAAACTGGTAACGGCCTTAGTTGGCCAGTATTTGGGTATATAGCGGCGGTATTTTGCTCTAGATTTACTTCCCCAGTTAATATTTTACTTATGACGTAATCGCACTGAATCTGATTCCATCAAAAAGGGGGCAACTCTGGAATTGGCAAGGAGACGGCTCTTGACCTCGCCCGTCGTGGTGCCAGAGTTATCCTCGCTTGTCGCAATGTGAGGAAGGCTGAGGATGTCGCCAAGGAGATCAAGGCTCAGACGGGCAACTCAGAGGTCCTGGTCCGTCCCCTGGATCTGAGCAGTCTGCAGTCCGTCCGAGACTTCTCCAGCCGAATCATGGAGTCCGAGGAGCGACTGGATATCCTCATCAACAATGCTGGTTAGTATCACGTGTTAGTCTCCATAGGTCTATACGCTGCAGCTGCAAAGCTTTGGGACAACTTTTCAATCGGAGACTTTTGAGAATCGGTCTTCATGTCAACAGCTCACACGCACGCAATTGTGAGAAATAATGTGGCAGAAAACCGTGGATGTCAATCGTTTTCAGTTCAGATTTCTTGACTCAATCTGCCGTAAAACTTCTGGAACTTGGTTTCAAGAAAGTATCAAATACAGTTGATTAGTTGACCATGGTTTGTCTGTGACGTCTTTGGTTGTCAATGCGTACACCCACGGCATGTTGTAAGGCGATGTGGTCGATTTCGAAGCTCTGCGATCGATTATAACTTGTGTTACGAAGGATAACTCATTGTATCCTACTTAAGACTGCAATGCGTCATAAGTCCTAAGATTAATACAAGTATTTAACTGCTGCAAACTGCTCATCAGCCAAAATAATGACCTGAAATGTATAAAATGCTTGGAGTTAGGAGGGCCTGACGCATTTCAATCCTAGCAGGATCTTTATCGAAAGCTTACTTGAGTGTTTGTCTTGTCACTTTTATAGCCTTTGAGAGAGACCCTGCTAGGATCGCAAACGCGTCAGACCCTCCAAACTTCAAGCAAGCCTCCTACGATTGGTAGTAAGTTACGATGAGTTGGTGAAATCGACATGCGGACATTGGCTTCTACTATGCCCGGCAGTTTCAGACTCTATATATACATTTTCATTTCTCATTGTTAAGCTCCATCTTTTGGCATTTGTATGAGTGATGAGATATGAATGAATTCATTTTTGCTTGCAGGCGTAGCCAGTGATGAACAAGCTCCCGGGGTTGTCACCACGGCCGACGGCTTCGACTTCACGTTCGGCATCAACCACTTCGGCCACTTCCTGTTGACCAACCTCCTTCTTGACCTCTTGAGAAAGACCGCTTCCAGCCGGGTGGTCGCCGTCTCATCGGTACTGCACAACTACTCCCCCGATCTCAACTTCACTGCGGAAGATACCGATATGCCTGGTATCCGCTACCCTCATCTGAAAGCCTACCAAGCAAGCAAGCTGGCCAATGTTCTCTTTGCCAGGGAGTTGGCGAAGAGAGAGGCATCTAACGGGATTATCGCCACCTCTCTGCACCCTGGAGTCATATTCACCTCCATATGGAAAACACACATGTTAGCTGAATCGAGGTTGAAAGCAGCGATGTACTATGCCTCTACTCCGTTCATGTGGTAATGATTCAAGTTTTAGAAGAGAAATTGGTTTTGGATTAGGACCTTTATTATTATTCTTTTACCTTCGGTTTGCTAAGGGAGCTTGAAGTGACCATCTGAGTCTGCGAATTTCCGAGATAATTATCTCGGAAAGACAACTTTCCTGAAGTGTTTACTTGGAAAGTTATAGGGAATCGAAAGCTTCCGTAGTCTACAGTAACGTGCGTGATTTAACGTTAGCGTATAGGGGAGACTTATAATGATATCCCGGAAAGACGTCTTAAGATAAGAATTTGGTAATAATTTGTCAAGGTACTATCATACTTTGATAACATACCGAAACAGAATTATTAACAGATTTACCTATATAGGCTAACTTGCAGGGTATAAAGATGGTAATGGTAGAAATATCGTTCACATTTTGTCTGCCTGAAATCCAGGACAGAGTAAAACCAATGCCCCCAAAAAGATTTGATCAAGATCAAGAATAACGGTGAAATGATTTTTAAAATACCGTTGGCGTTTTTCACTGTTTTCTCAAAAGGTGGGCACCGTACGTATGAGACTTAAACTTTCACGGATGACTGTTACTGTATCTTCCTTGATATTTTTGCTCACGAATCTGCATGTCGTTGTTAACAAACAAAGTATGATTACTTTTAAAAGATGACATTTTGAGCCGCAAGAAATGGTGGAACACTGTCAACACACTCGGTAGGGAAAAAAGACCAGGGCTCGATTTCACGAAGCCCAATGATCGATCGTAATTCGAGTTACAAAGGATAACCCATCTTATCCTACGTAGGGCTGCATGGTCCTGCGATTGATAGTAAGTTACGATGAGTTTGGTGAAATCGACCCCAGAGGTGGCATGTTTAAAAACATGAAGTGTATGACGAAAGAGAAAGTCGAAAATTTCTATAACACAACTGACAAAAACCTTCACAGTATTTTTATCCTTTTTCTCTATTTTATACATCAGGTTGCTGTTTATAGATGAGAAGGCAGGTGCCCAGACCACACTCCACTGTGCCCTGGACAGCTCAATACCTGACCTATCAGGCAGTTACTTTGACAACTGTCAAGAGGTCCAACCCTCGGAGCAAGCTCAAGACGATGATCTGGCTCGGCAATTGTGGGACGTCAGTTGCCATGCCACCGGGCTCAAATGCTGAAGGCATTTTATAGGATATTTTTTTTTACAACCAGCACGCTTTTTCCATCAACAAATGAAGGGTCTAAAATGACACTCAAAATCTTCACAGTTTTTTCTCATTAATCTGCATTTCTTTGACCAAAAAAAAGTATTATCAAGAAATGGTGGAACACTGTCAACACACTCGCTAGAGAAAAAACACCAGAAGTGACATCACTTCAAGATTCAGATATGTGATACAGCCATGTTGCGGCTATCACCATGTAGCATTTAGGCATACTGGGGCTGACATTGGCGAAAATGTGACCAATTGAAAGAGTACTCCTTAAAAACAAATTTGCAAGGTTACCGGTAACACGCATAGTGGTCAATATACACATAATGTGTATATGAAAGAAAGATGAACATCGGGTTTTGAGGTTGGGTAATTCAGTCTTAATTTCGTCTCTCAATTTCAGTCCAATTTTGCTCAAATTCTACACGGTGATAGCCAAGACATGGCTGCATCACATAGGCCTATCTGAATCTTGAAGTGATAAACAGTTTCATTTTTATATAATAGTTTCGACGCAAAGTGTTGCGTTTTGGGGGGACACCCTGTATAGTGAGCAGAAAATCGGACTTAAACCGTTATGACGGGGTGAGGTAAGATTACTCAATCTGACTAAATAATGGAAGTTCGTGTAATGATGAACAAAGCTGATAGAATTGAATTTCTGCAAGATTTCACAAACAAAAAACATCTAAAATCTAAAAATCTCAATCTAAATCGTTAACAAACAAACAAACTAAATGGTACAAATAAATCTTATCGGATTTGAAAATGAAGTTGCTGTATTCTTAGCTTTATTGTCATCAACTGTTGTCAATTGCCGAAATTTAACATTGAATCAATTTGATTTCCTGAAAAACTGGAAAATGTCGAGTTGAGATTGGAGAACTTCGAAGATGCAGTTAATGTATAATACTTGATTGGCACAACAGCACTCACTGTTGTCTAATCCAACACGTAGGCCTACATGAAATAACACCCCTGTGAAAATCTGAGCTCAATCGGACATCTGAATCACGAGAAAATAGCAAAAACCCAACTAAATGTTTCTTATAAAACATAAATGCTTTTGATCTTAGCCCGAAATTAAAACTGTTTTCGGTCTTTGTTTTCCTAATTTTTGGATCAATAATATTCGGAAATCATTATTTTAACAATATGTTTCTACCAGCACCATCTTCATATCCTGAAAATTATACGTAAATCTGTGAACATTTTGTGTTCTCTTTTGTGTTTTCTTTGTTCACTTTTCAATGACTTAAAATAACTCAGTCAGTTTCCCTTGTGGTTATTTCACGAATATAATAATTAAAAAAAGCCGTATCCTCTTTGAGTGATCCCCCATGTACCGTTCCCAGGTTGCAGCATTGTTGCGTGTATCATTGAAACGATCCCTGGGGTGTGGCGGTGTGTGCGTGGTTTCATGGCTTCTGACTGCCAAACGAACAAGGATAGTTGACTATTGGGGTCACCACCAACATAGGGCTGGATGGCTCAGTTGGTAGAGCGCCTGTACGGTATTCAGGAGGTCGCCGGTTCGAATCCCGCTCCAGTCAATTTTTCTTTGTTCACTTTTCAATGACTTAAAATAACTCAGTCAGTTTCCCTTGTGGTTATTTCACGAATATAATAATTAAAAAAAGCCGTATCCTCTTTGAGTGATCCCCCATGTACCGTTCCCAGGTTGCAGCATTGTTGCGTGTATCATTGAAACGATCCCTAGGGTGTGGCGGTGTGTGCGTGGTTTCATGGCTTCTGACTGCCAAACGAACAAGGATAGTTGACTATTGGGGTCACCACCAACATAGGGCTGGATGGCTCAGTTGGTAGAGCGCCTGTACGGTATTCAGGAGGTGGCCGGTTCGAATCCCGCTCCAGTCAATTTTTCTTTGTTCACTTTTCAATGACTTAAAATAACTCAGTCAGTTTCCCTTGTGGTTATTTCACGAATATAATAATTAAAAAAAGCCGTATCCTCTTTGAGTGATCCCCCATGTACCGTTCCCAGGTTGCAGCATTGTTGCGTGTATCATTGAAACGATCCCTGGGGTGTGGCGGTGTGTGCGTGGTTTCATGGCTTCTGACTGCCAAACGAACAAGGATAGTTGACTATTGGGGTCACCACCAACATAGGGCTGGATGGCTCAGTTGGTAGAGCGCCTGTACGGTATTCAGGAGGTCGCCGGTTCGAATCCCGCGCCAGTCAATTTTTCTTTGTTCACTTTTCAATGACTTAAAATAACTCAGTCAGTTTCCCTTGTGGTTATTTCACGAATATAGATTATTTTGTGTTACATACAGCTCCACCTACTGTGCAATGGAAGTTCTATTCACCGTGGAATAGAACCGACACTTTCTTCCTGCTTTTGCACAGCCCTCGCCATGGACAGAACTTTTAAAACACGTGATTGTCGGTCCACCAATCATATTACAGTGATTCAGTTAGGTGGGAAACAGGCAATAGGGGCTTTTTCCAAACCTCCGCTCCGGCTCAGGATCAGTGGCGTCACCAGACTTTTGAGTCTGGGACTCCCGGGGGCACAAGGGGGGCACTAGCAATTGTTGGGGGCAAACTTTTTATATATTACATTTTTTTTCACCAACCCAAATTTCAAATGGGGGGGCACGAGGGAGGGGGGGCACGAGGTTTTCTAGG